>JASCQY010000118.1:18946840-18966933 GCA_030264315.1 Sardinella tawilis
TGCCTAACGATGGGCGCAGAATCAGCCCTAATCCGTCACCGCGGCCCCTTTAGCCCGGCGTGTGTCCAGAGCCGCCATAGCACATTGCCTGGACATCCGCAGATGACATCCACCACTACCACCACCACCACCACCACCACCATGACATCCCCACCAACCAACCAACCAACCCAGACCTTCAGTACTACCAGCAACAAGACCGGCTCCAGCCCCCCCCCTCCTCTTTCCCCTCTTCCTGTCCTCCTGTCCCTGGGCCCCTAATCCTCATCCCTCCCCACTGCTATCAGTCGTCCACTCGCTCTCTGCTGCGCTTTCCCCCTTTTCTCCCCTTCCCAGCTCAGGGCAGGGATTGATTTTGTGATTCCTTCCCCTCCTGTGTCTGCTCCTCTGACCGGGAGCGAGGCGTCTCCTCGTGAAAGGCGAGGTATTAGGGCAGGGGGAATTAGGGCTCTCAGACAACGAGGCATCTGCTGCCGCCGCCGCCACTCCTGGATCCGGCTGATCAAAGCTCAACGGCAGCGGAACCTAAAGAGTTAAACTTGTCTGTTGACAAAACTCTACTTTGAGTTAAAAGAAATGATAAAAGCATTAGTTAAAAGAAATGATAAAGGCATGTGGGGTTTTCATTGGGAATAAATAAAGACAGTCAACATCAGCAAACCTTTTCCACTAAATATCTACCACTATATTTCGTCCATATTTTTATTTGTCTTCATTTGTCATTCTTGTTCAAATCTGATATCCTATCCATGTGGCTGGACTGGTAAAGCAAGAAGCTAGGCCGCTGAGGTCACGGTTTTAAGTTCCATATATCATTATCTCTATTGTCAGTTACTGAGGACAAAAGGATGTGCTAACAGCTAAGTGAATGAATACGGATGCTATACATATCACGCAAATGAAGGCCTGATCTCTGCTGGCTCTTTTTGAAGCTCTGATTTAATCTAGGAACCCATCATCATGATTTACATATCATACTGATTGGCCTCTGGCTCACAAGCATGGCCTCCTCTCCAAAGAGGTCAGGTCATGTCAGATCAAACGCAACAGAACAGCCAGAAACTTTAGAAGTTTTACCATAGGTTTCAAAAGGGTGCACATTCAAAACTATGGTTAACTAGTTGCTGGGCAGAGAAAAAACAACAACAACAACAAAAAAACAGCGATAGCATAACAGTAACAACAAATATTTAATCAAGGTTATGTTTCTAACTACAGTAGTATGTTATAGGCTATCTTATTAATGACCATATTATTATTCCTGTTTAAGTTTTACTATCCATACTTTAATTTCTAAGTTGTACAGGAAGTAATGGCATCGCCATTACTATAAAGTTTATACCATATATGCTATATGGAGGCTAGTGATAAGTAAAGTTTTCTTATCCAATAAAAAAGAAGCTACTCATCCCAGACAACTTCATCGTGATTATTTTTTAACAGCGATGGAGGAAGTGTCATCCCTTCATCATACTTTCAGTATATTTCTTAGTATACTATACTTTTAGTTCTGCCATGAAATTTGTGCTCTCAAATTTGTGCCACGCTTATCTCCATATCTGGAGTAAGGTTAGGCTACACATCATAATTTCAAAGAGACTGTGTGGGTCACTCTGGATTCTGGCTCCCACGATTTGAGGTGGTTTGGCATGTTACGAGCCGGCGGTACAGATAAGAGTGTTTTACTGGACTCTGGACACAGTGTGTGATGAGACGGGAACGTGATGTGCTGCGCTACGCTGCGCTGCCCGAGGGGAGCCGGCTTGCAGTTTGACTGAGTGCCCTTGGCGTCTCCTCCCCATCCAGTCCTAATTACAGGCCCTAGAAGCCTCATTTCCTCAGCACACTTTGACCACTGCCACTGAACAAAACCATCCTTGCTGATCTTATCATTACGTGTCTCCTTTGGCTGACTCTGTTTGGCAAAGCTAGACTCATGTGTTGGGGGGGGGGGGGGGCCTCAACCACTTAACCATTTAATAAGAAGTTTGTTTTACATTGAGTCTGTTTTACTTAATCAATTATAGCCTCTGCTTACACTTACATGGTTGGACTTGACTGTGACACAAATGCATTTTAAAAGCAAAAAGGCTAAGCATTAAGAACTGCTAAAGACAGAATATAAGTTGATGGGTTTGTGACCTGTGCTGTGATGACAAAAGGCTTGGGTTGCTCAACTGTCATCTATGGCTCTTTGGCTCCCCCTTTTGTCTGGAAGTAGTACTGGTCAAATTAAAAACTTGGGAGTGTGCTTATGACCCCTACAATCATTTCATTTCAATCTAGTGTAGTGCAAAACAGCCACCTACCTATAGATTACCTATAGGTGAACACTAACACACTGCCCATCATAAAATAAGACCTTCAACTTCTTTACATCACTTAATCTGATAAACTGCAAGCATGCATCTATTAGGCTACACACTTTTGGAAATGACAGCTTTTAGGGCAAACATGCATTGTCTCCTTGGTGACTCAATGACAACAGCATCTTAAACATCTTTAAAAATGACAGGACATTTTATTGCTAACATTTGCTAACATAGGAGTTGTGGGTTTTAAGGAAATATTCATATTTTTATTTCATTGTTATGTTAAATATGCCACAGATACCTTTTACCCCTGAGATTTGAAACATATGCCTGTGCTGTCAATTAGAACTGACTATGATAGAGCACTAATATTTATTATTCTGTACATGAATATATTATTTTATTTTATATAAAAGCCTGATCTAAAAATAATTACAACCCCATGTTAATCTTATTTCAAATTAGCATTTCTGAACCAACTATTTCTACATTCAGTAACTGCATGTTTGATCCTGCACCTTCAAGTAGAGTCTCTCTCATGACCTGAGAATATTACTGTAAAACATCTCTTTGAAAATGGCCATCCTGAGTAATGGTGTGTGTGTGAAGGGATCTTTGCATAATGTAATACACAATTCATCCCAGTCTCAGCGTGACCTTGATGAGATGACAGAGCAGCTTCTCGAAGCCTCGCTGTGCAAAGTACAGGGCTCCTGCTGATGCCTCAGGCAATCGGCAATCCACCGTTACTCCTCCATCACCTTGTCAACAGGGAGGAGAGGGGAGACCCCTATGCTTCTGGCGAAATCATTCTGGAGAAAAGTGGTGGGAGAACAGGGGAGTTCCTCATGTCAGTATTTCTATTATGTTACAAGTTGGTTTAGTTAGCCTACACTTTACTTAAGGGTGTCGACATACAGTAAGAGTATCATGAGCCTGTCATAAACATGACCTCACACATATCATGAACTTAATGACACTTAAAATCCATTCAACAATCAAGATGTTGCTGCACATAGACCATCAGTAACAACCGTTTTATATCCCCTTTTACCCAGAAAGTATTGAGACATAAATGAAATGGCAGCTTACAAGCTCTGCAAATGAAGGGATTCTCTAAGTTTAATTCAAAAGTGTTCTGAGTGTTTTTAAATCCTGTTAGGCATAGCTGATACCAATGTCAGTCTTATGAGACCAACATGTCTTACTAGCCAGGGATCCTTTTAAAAGAGAGATTTGATGGTAATCAACCAATAGCCCTGTTGTTCAAGGTCACCGAATGCTGTCTGTAGGAAAAAAAGAACCAGAAAATTTGATGCAACATCCACAGTAACAAACTAACAACTAACGTTACCTGAATGGGGCACACAGTAGCACACAATTCCCTATTCGGTCTATGCATCAACTATTTTATCATTCTTTTCCTACTGACAGCACTTGGTGACCTCGACCAGCAGGGCTGTGGATTGATTCACATTGTCTTTCTCCTTTAATGACAACAGTCATAAACATCAATGAAGTGTCCCTGATGGACATGATAAGTGTCAGATCATGTGTATGATGGGCTCATGTCACTCTTAGGACAACACGCTCAGGTAAAGTGTTACCAATATTTTTCTATTTGATTGTTTTGAGACACACTGGCACAGGAGAGAAAGGCTGAGTGTCTGACAGTGTCTTACCATGTGATTGACCACGTTCAGATGGTAAGGTATGCCACCGAGAGAATTACATTTTTCAATATGAATTCTCTCTGGGTCTCCCGGTGCCAAAACAGGCATGTCAGGTTCAGCCTAAAAAATGTATAACAAAGTTGAGTTTGACAAGCAATCAAATCTTGCAGCCAAAGGAAGTCTAGTCACATTATAATACAGTATGTAAATCTTACCGGCTCCAAATTTCTGTGCAAAGAGAGTATATCTGACATTCTGTCATTAAAACCTGGAGCAAAGCTCTCTGGGTTTATTGCAACAAAACACTGGCCCTGAGAGAGAGAGAGAGTGAGAGAGAGAGAGAGAGAGAGAGAGAGAGAGAGAGAGAGAGAGACGTAAGTTAAAAAAATTCTGTTCAAAGATTTGATTCCAGTATTAGAACAAAAGACTATATTGAACATCTTTAAAGACACACACACACACACACACACACACACACACACACACACACACAAACAAGGAAAGAAAAAAGACCACACACTCAAGGCAAATAATTGCAGCGTGTCTAGAATGCCAGTAGAGGGCAGCATGTCCACAGCTGTGCATTAGTGTGGTGACAGCAGGCACCCTGGGGCTTTCAATCCATTAAACACAGCTATTGACTGAGTGGCTGGACACAAACCAGATTAGCGGCCCGATCTGTCACCCTCCATGTCCGAATGTGGCGGCTATACTCAGACCCAGCTAGCATTCCACAGAACACCTCCACCATCAGACCCAAGCCAAAGCCCTTGTAGCCCCCTGAAACAAAACAGATGTAAATATTTATAGCAGACGATGCCAATTGCCTGAATACTCAGATATTTTTATAATCACATTTTGTGGGAAAGGACTGGTGATGATACAGAAGCAATCTTGCACCTGATGCAATATATTCCAATCTGCCTATTTATTAAAATATATAAAATTATATCTAGTTTTAAGTTATAAAAATAATCTATATAGTTTTAAGTTATTAAAATGATACATCATCTTGCGATTCATTGTCACAATGTCTGTTCATGTACCCTCCTGTATCTGAGTCTGAGTCTCTTATCCTTAATACCCAGTGGCCGACAGGCCCTGTAAGCAACAGGTGTGGTGACTGACAGCAATGACTCTTTCTGACCTGTGGTCTCACTGCCTCCGATGGGCACCAGGCCTCCCCCGTTGATCACCTTGCTGGGGTCAGTGCTCAGCTTGCCCTGTGAGTCACAACCCCAACCTTCTGGGATGGAGCAGCCATTCCTGTCGTGCAACTCCACCTGTGTCCAAAGACTCAGACAACTAAGATATACATACTTACACAGACAGAGACAGAGAGACAGATCGAAAGCTAAAAAACAAAGAAAGAAAAAAAAGACAGAAAGAAAGAGAGAAGGCTAAACATATCATTTTCATATAGTTAAATGTGTGAATGGATGTATGTGACACATGACCTCATGTATAACACTTTGAGTGCTCAGAGGAGTGGAAAAGCGCTATACAGTAAATGTAATCCATTCACCATTTAGGAGCAAAAACAGGAAAGTGTTGTATCACTTGAAGACTTAAAGACTGGTGTTGCTGTTTCTGAAAAGGCATAGGCTACTGCTCTATGCAGCACATGTAAAGAACTAGAAGGTGCAATTTCCGTATCAGGAGAATGTGTGCTTGTTTCACTAAATTGTGAACACACTTTGATTGTTTTACTGAAATGATTACTCTGTTTTGTAAAATTAGACCATATTTTCCCTATCCATATAACAACAAAATTCCAGATTCCAAAATTCCAGGTTTTATGCATCATGTACAGTAGTATAGCAGTATGCCAGTTCGGAAACAGCATGTGTCTTTTCCGCACCTTTCCCAGTGCCACCGCAGATGTTGCCATGTCCAGAACAAAGCTATCTCCGTGTTTAGCTGGGGCAGCTACGCTGATGGGGTTGGTCCCGAGAGTACACTGGAAAAGTGGAATGGAACAGTGGAAAACTGTCAAACAACCATCAGCAGAGTCAACAGAACCAGGCACACTTTGTGGAGGTCTCAGCAATACCCACACTAAAACATTTACAAAAAGTGGCATTTTTGAGTGTGTGTGTTTATATGTAAATAAAACAGATTGCCACGAGTGTAAAAAGTCAAAGTAAATCTTTAGACATTCCTGCTAGCTTCCGTGCTCACCTCTTTAGCTCTGGTAGGGACCACCAGTGGAGAAGTGTTTGTGTAGGACATGCCCTGTCAAAAGTTAAAGCTGGTTAAAAATAACATGGCCAAACCCAAAACCTCCTCTCTCTTTCTCTCTCCCTCTCATATGGGCAGCAAACACACTTCAGCTGTTCTACTCACGATCATGTTCTCCTTCAGGGCCTGCATGGCGTAATGACCAGCGATGCCATAATGATTGGAGCCTGCAGACAATGGAGCATTCAGTCAATTGTTAAAGCAACGGTCCAGGGTAAATCAACCCGTAGCTCTGTTGTTTGAGATCACAAAGTGCTGCCAGTAGGATTAAGAATAAGAAAATTTGGTACAGCCGTAGCAAATTGGTACTGTAGCTGCCGTTTCGCAAATTCTCTTGGTGCTGTACTAAATTTTCTCATTCTTCTTCCAACTGACAGCACTTAGCGACCTAAAACAACAGGGCCATAGGCTGATTTACTCTGGATGATGATTCAGTTGATTAAATTCCAGTGACCAAATTCATCAGATGCACACTGAGAGAGACTGGCCAGTGGCCAGAGACGTACCTCGGGCGACCACCCAGCCGATGCCCGCGTCACGGGCCTTTCTGAGGGCAAGGTCCATGCAGAAGTTTCCCACCACTGGACCCAGCAAGTTCTTTCCATCCACAAGACCAGTGGCCACGGTTTCCTTGAGGATGACTGGCTCGCCGTCCTTGGCACAGATGCCCGCTTTGATTTCTTTAACGTACACATCTACAAGATCACATGCTCTATATAGTCAGTAAAGTATTCAGAGTAAGAATGCATAAGCACACCACACCATCCAAAGTTGAAAAGTTAAGACAACTCTTTGATAGATAATTAGATTTTATATGACTATATATATATATATATATATATATATATATATATATATATATATATTCATTAAATAATAAAATATATTCATTAAATAAATAACAATAAAGACATATTCTATTCTCTTCCATCCTATTCTAATATATATCAATAATTTTAGTTTATTTCATTCATGCATTTTATTTATGATAACATATTTATGATAGCAGTTTTTGCAGGAAAGGTCGTTTTATGTTTTCTCTTAAGTCTGTCAAAAAACACGTCCTGGTAGACATATACTGACCCATGCGGTTGAGGCCATGGCTGTAGTGGCCTCTCCTGTCCCCCTCCACCAGCACCTCTGCCAGGCTGCGAGCATGACTGGGTCTGGTGCCCACGCTCAGCATGCATCGCTCAATGAACGCCTGCACTTCCCCCTGGGCAATGAGACACCTGTCGGGAGGAGACACAGTCTTACTAACCTAGCAGGTATATTTATTGGTGGGTAAATACCTGGTTATCTCAGCAGCAGCTCAGATGGGGGCAGTGGTAGGAGGTGGCGATTAACCTGAGGATAAAGGAGCCTCATCATCATTTACTTAACTAAACAAAACAAGCAGGCTATTCTATAAGGAGGTTCACCACTTCCTCTAGCTTAACCTACCCAGGTTTATCACTTAACCGCCTACTTGGAATACATTGTTTTGGATTCGTGTTGGAGACCAACAGATAGACAGTAAAGTCAGCAATGTTTTCCATCTTTCTACCACTGTGGCAAAGGTCATCAAATTGCTCTAAATAATTCGATGTGCTATCGAGACTTCTTCAGAATAGGATTACAAACGTGCTAAACAACATGTGCCTTTACAGCTTTAAGCCTCCATATTGTTTGGCCCTCTGGTTCTTGTATATACTGTATAAGAAGGTACTCAGTACAGTGTTCTAATTACAGAGAATCTGTGAGAAAGAACAGGGACGGAGAAGCTATTTTTAACATTAGTGGTCCTGCATACACATTATAGTGTCAGTCATGCTGACTGTTATTTTAAGGTCATACAGTGTAGACATGACCTGTATGTTCAATACATTTCCCATTGGTTTGCAGACATGCCTATGGAACTTAAAAAATGATTCCTGATGAGTCCAATTTCACAGACTTGTTTGGACAGTGGGGAGAGTGTGCTCCTGCAGAGATTTGACATCAAAAAGATGAATTGCATCACCCTTGCAGGCAGGTCTGGATCACTGGTTACTGTAGTGTATGCTGTATATATCTTAAGCTAGCCCACCCTTTCTTAAACAGCAAGCCCAAAAAGCCTCAAAAGATCTTCATCAATATGCCATCCAGACCACTTCCATTATAAAAACAGTGTGAGGGAAAAGTAGCCTATAGAAGCCAGCACAAAGCCTTGAGTGCAATGTGAGAGGCATCATCTGTCACAACACCAGTGCCGCCGGGTGAGACGACACAGAAAAAAAGGGAAACAGAGTGCAAACACACCACTGGTTTATACTGTAGCACATAGCCACATGCACCCTGAAATTCAGCATCCCACAAAGCCCACAGTGTCTGGTGCCACTACATTGTGGCCCTGCAGAAGCAATGATGTCTGGGCACCACTGATGCTTTGCATGGCTTCCAGAGACCTGTCACCATTCCAGGCACTGTTCTCAACAAACCAGGGAACCACTTTAGATTAGACACAGTCTTAGGGAAACCTCTCTCTGTGTCTGTATCTCTCTCTCTCTCTCTCTCTCTCTCTCTCTCTCTCTCTCTCTCTCTCTCTATCTATCTCTCTCTCTATCTCTGTGGCTCTTTTAAATCAGCCTTCCATTTTTTCCTTTCAGAATTTTGAGTACTATAGCCTCATAATAACAACACGTGACGATACTATAGCATGTTTCATTTAATAGACAGCAATAGTTTGTGAACCTTTGAGGCTTGTGGAACACCCATCCAAAGTACTTATGTTGTGCGACCATGCATCATTAAGGGTGAAAGAGACTCCCGAAAAGTCTCAAAAGACGTGATTATACCTTCAGGGCCTACTTCACTAGGGTGCATATATAGACATCTGTCTCTGCGGGTTCCAGGCGGCCTTGTGATCCACCCTGCAGGCTGCAGCTTGGCTGCCCACCCCCCTCTCCTCACCGCAACCACCCTATAGTACGTTGGCTCAGTCCATCAAGCATGATGACATACAGTACCCCTGACAAGTGTAGCATTTGGTCTTCACATGGCTAATTAAAAATACCTAGTCTTCAAATTTGCTTTAAATATACAGTAGGGCTTAAATATCTGTGTGGTTCACCCATTTCTTGCTTCACCTGTAGGATCAATTAGGACGTTTTCCAACAGAGGCAAGTGCCCTTTTCTTTGATGCAAAGGCGGCATTGTGAAGTTGGAGAAGTTAGAGTTAACAGCATCATGACATAGGTTGTGGAGTTGAAGACTTATTTGATGGAAGTTAACAGCCCGACATTGATGAACAACTTGCATTCAGATACTTTGCCCATACTCTGCATTTGTAGAGACTTACTGAGAGGCCAATGTTTACTCAACTTTTCTGTTCACTTGGAAAGGCACATAGCCTATAACACAGCAGTTCAAAAGTCCATGGTCAAAATGAATCACAAACAATACTACACATGCAGGAAAGCCCGAATATTTAACGTTCTGTTTTTAAATGTAGTGACCAAGAATCATCACTATCAGGTATGACTGATAAAACCATTTTAAGCATACCCTTTTGAAATAAAATGTTTTAACATCCAGATTTACGCTCACTTATTAATCCATTTCTAAGATGCCAATAAGCTTTAATATTTCACATAGGCTATGGCATGGCATAGGCTGTCAATTCTGCCCTTAATTTTGACTCGAAACATCTATTTCGGCTATGGTTGTAAATTATATTTGGATCTTTAATCTATGCTGTCTATGAAAGTGATTTTGATACATATGTCAAGACCACATTAGGATAAATGTATAAACGACGAAATGTAGGCTACTGTACCTGGTCATACTCATGGTGTTGTTGTTGTCTGTGCCCGACAGTCAGATGTGTCGGCTAGTTTGAGACAGACGCTGTTTTGAAGTGGAAACACCTAGCACGATCAAGTCAGCCAGGTTTCAAACTATTTAGCGTATAAAAGCATGCAGAGCATGTGCGAGCTCTACCGGCATTTCCAGAAAGATAAGGTCACGGGAGCGGTATTAGGTAAACCATTTTGTTGCGCCAATATCTGTATCAGGGTTACCTTTGATAGGGTGCCGGTTTAGTTTCGGTGAGGCCTACATCGCGTCAAGGCGCCGCTCGAAAGGAAGTTGATGCGTCCATGCGTCCCCTTTGTGTCCCACTTTAAACTTCACCCTAAACTTGCCTTACATCCATGCAATAACCAAGATGCAAGCAAGACCCATCATATACACTTTAAGCCACAGCTGGGTAGGCTACAAATAAAACATAGGCATTGACTTATTAGTTTAGATGTTTACACTATATATGCTGATAAATATTAGCATAATAAAGAATATGTGGAATATAGGCTATTCTGTCAATATCAAACAGTCTAACTTGTTGAGTAAACCACCTTGAATTAGGGTTGCCTAGGTCTGACAAAAAAAAAAAAAAAAAACTTCTCCATGACTCTTCACCCATGACAAAAAATGCTCTTCTGCAGTGAAATTGGACATAACCAGTGTCCAGGGAGATTTTTTTTATTTTTGTTTTTCGGGACAGACCATTAACAAGAAGGACAATCTAGGTAAAAACCTGGACAGGTGGCAATACTACCTTGAATATAGCCTACTGAATGAGGTGAAAGGTGCTAGGAAAACATTTTCAATAGGCCAATGTGAGAATAACATTAAAGCACCATCTAAAATAATTAATGCTTCCATCCGCATATGATGATTTGCCATATTAATTTTTAATTGCTTTAATTAAAATGATCATATAATTCCAATGCTGATGCTAATTACGTCTTTTATCATACAACTCACACAGAGCAATGCCCTCACATGAAGACACAAAGCTTCAAAGGATGAGGAGAGTGACACCTGAGAACATGACCTGAGTTTTTTCTTTCTTTCTCCCTTGTTCTCTCTCTTTCTCCCGCTCTCTTTCTCTCTCTGTACGGTGTGTGTGTGTGTGTGTGTGTGTTTGTGTGTGTGTGTGTGTGTGTGTGTGTGTGTGTGTGTGTGTGTGTGTGTGAGTGCAAGCACCACCACTGCACCACTGTGGCTGTCGCATACAAGAGGGAGAGGCTTCTCCCTCTCCGTTTCAAAGCCCTGCA
Source organism: Sardinella tawilis (assembly GCA_030264315.1). Taxonomy (NCBI): domain Eukaryota; kingdom Metazoa; phylum Chordata; class Actinopteri; order Clupeiformes; family Clupeidae; genus Sardinella; species Sardinella tawilis. Next base: position 18,958,145 of record JASCQY010000118.1, read on the forward strand.
TCTGGGCTGCTCTATAATCTGCCCCGGGTTCCACATCTGCAAGCGCTCTCTTATGTGGGAGAAAATAGAAAGTTGGCAGGCGAGCCTGTCATTTGGGCACATATAAATATCGCAGTGCTCTGAGGAGTGGCCACTAATATAGGCAGAGACATGAAGGGTGGGAGGCAGGGAGGGGCCGCTGTGAGTCAGTATTAAAGACAAGAGAGACTGGTTTTGGGGAGGGGAGGGGGTTAAAATGTCATGTTCCTGAAACTCCTTAACCTTGGGTGGCAATCTCATCAAGATAAGCTTTCAAAAGACGCACATGGGAATGCCAGAACTGTCTGGAGAGAGACTTCTTGTACTGCCAGTCAGTGTGTTGCCAGTCTGAGAAGTGTCAGTAGTTTGGTTGCATCTGGAGAGTTGTTTTTACCCATGTCAATGCTATGCTGTGGTCATGTTGGTAATGCTGAATCAGCATGTGAGAAAATTGGCTAAACATCACAAACACACACACACACACACACACACACACACACACACACACACACACACACAAAAAGAAGAGTTAAAGTGGACAAAGCCAAGGGTCAGAGCATAGGAAAACATGTGACACACAAGTCCGGCCAGGTCCCTCAGACGTGTTTTAGAGGTATTTCTGGATATCCTTTCCCGTAGTCAAGGCACTGTTTACAAAACTGACACACACTGTCATGAACAGAAAAGAGTTTTTAAATAGTCACCTATAACATGGCAGTTTTAGAGCACGATTTCCCAAAAGTATTTCTCTCAGAAAGAAAAGGCTGTCAAGATGTCTTTAATCGCTAAGTGATCATAAAACCTTTGAAACACCTGTGACAGCCGATTTAGTCCATGTCCCATGTGCAAATCCTCAAACCCTCCCTAGTTCGTTTTCCCAAGTGTTAAGTAAAATCACTGCATGATTTGACTTGCTGAAACGTTTTCCCCTTTTTGCTCAATTACTGTAGGAATGAATGTTAAATCAAAACGCTGTTATTAAATATTTTATTTCACATAGATCACATTTTTTTCACAAAAGGAGAGTGAAGAAAATCATCAGGCTCTACCAAAGGCTAATAGTAATCTTAATAAAAAATAATAACAATAATAATAATAATAACAAAATAATACGTCAAGTAATACTCAAGTTACTTTGAGGAAATTAAGGATGAGGAGTTTACTGATCAAAGAAAGGTAGATGTTGAGAGGACGGGAGAGGGGCCCCATAATGAGGAGGGGGCTTGATTGGTCTGTGAGCGCTACCGTCTGCTTGTCTGTCTGTCTGTCTGACTGTCTACCTCCTCATGAGTTGAAGCTGAAGAGATTCATGAAGGTCTGGAAGCCGTCCTCCCCAAAGAAGTCAAAGGAGCCCTCAGAGGTTCCCAGGTGCACCAGCAGCAGCACTACCAGACCCAGGAGGAGCAGAGGCACCAGCAGGTTCCAGCCCGAGGCCAGGATGTTGTACCACTTGGCCTTGTCCGAGCACTCCTGTGCAGCCCTCAAGTCGCCCAGGGTTTTCTGGTCCCGAGCCTGAACAGACAAGGAGACAAGGGACCATTGAGAATGGTGTAAGCAGGACTGTAGTGGGCGTTGGATTCGGTGATATGGAGTCATCCCACTTCTTGGAACAGGCTATTTCTCACATTTTAATATTAGGCATTCATTTATAACATAAAGTTTCATCACATAAACCTGCACTGTGGTTCTCTATCAAAGCAGTCTGTCAACAAGTGGCCTCAGAAGCCTGTTTAACTGGATAGTTTTCTGTTTCACTTTCAAAATGACCTGCTGCATACATTGTACATTTGCCAGTACCATTCTAGTGCCCAAGCCCCAAGTAATATGTTCAGCTTAAAATGAACTATCCAAAAATGGACATGTCATGTGATTACAGTACTGTATGTGCCCAAATCTGTAGAGCAGTGTGTGACAGCAAATCGCGAGAAGGAAAATTGCATATGGCTCTGTTTTTCTTCTTTTCAACAGCAGAGTTGTGTTATTGTAGCGTGGGCCAGGAGTGTGCCGGGGCCCTCCTCTAATTAGCCATTAGAAACATGCCAATTACTCCATATTTAAACCTGTGCAAGCATCTCTAATTTCAGCACGGTTGCTATTACAGAGGATGTGATTTCTCTCTCTCCCTCTCTCTCTCTCTCTCCTTCTCTCTCTCTCTCTCTCTGCCACTTCTGTGTTCATGTTCTCTCCACATTCACATTCCTGTGGTACAGAATCAACAGTTATTTCTTACATGGTGACTCTATTGCTCAACATGGCCTAGAAAAGACACCACCTTGATTTATACTTAGTGATGCTTAACAGGCTTCAGTTGTTCTCCATGCGTAGTTGATTTAAATATATTGTTAATTATCTGCAGTTTAAACAAAAAAGTGGAGCTGAATCCTGATGTCCACCAGAAGCTCTCAACTCCTAAAGACTTAAATGCAACTTAAACTTAAACATGAACCAACTTCATGATTAGTTGACTCAAGTCAGTTAGGACTTTAAAAGCTCAGGTCTCAGGGTTGAGCCTGGAGGCCAGAGCCACAAACTTTAAATTTGTGAGGCCACTAACGAGATCTATTTTCTGGATTTAATATTATATTTCTATGCATTATAATATAATATTTTCTGGATATGATGCTGTCCCACTCTCAGGGCTCTAGTCAGGTTTAGGGGGGCATTGGGATTCCTCTCCTGTTTGTTTATAGTTTCCTCACAGGTAGATGACCATGCCTATGGAACAAGCCATGCAGAAGGATCTCACCTTGATGGAGTAGATGAGGGCCATGAAGCCCAGGCAGCAGAAGTTGACATAGAGGGTGTTGCACAGAGACCAGAGCAGGTAGTCCTTGGGGGGCCTCTTGGAAGCGTGGCCCATGTTCACCACTGTGGAGCCAGCCGGCTTGCGAGCAGACTTGCAGCTGGTCAGCGGGGTGCAGTCGGAGGAGTAGCTGTAAGTGCCGTTGTCCATCTTGATGTATAGCCGTATGTCCTTGGGTACAGTATATGTGTAGGTGTGTATTTGTGTGTGTGTGTGTGTGTGTGTATGTCCTGGCGTCCTGGTTCTCAAAGCTGATGCCACCAACGCTGATGTGGATTGCCCTGTGCCCCTCTACGTCCGTTCTGTCCCAGCAGCAATCCCAGTGAGATGTTACCCCCACCCTGCGCCCAGCTTTTATCTAGACGCGGAAAGGGTGGCGACATGGCAAGAGCACAGGCTAAGGATGCAAGGCCAGTGATTATGTGGTCAGGCCTATGAGAGGGTGAGTGAGGCTGGATGCTTTTGGGGCTCCGAGACATCATGGACTCCCAAGGGTGGATCACTGGAGGTAGTTCCTCTTACTGTAACAGTACAAGGAAAGTTATAAATTATGTAAATTATGGTGAGAATTTTTGGTAAAAGCAAAATTTGGATACAAAAATTGTGCAAACTAACATGCGTGTTCATGTACAAATGAAGACAATGCAGAAAGGCAGGCAACACATTTGAGACCACTAAGGAACAACACAACACGTGTTTTATGTACATTGTGCTTATCCATTCTCTGACTGAACAGATGTGTGTAGTGTGCACAAATACAGCAGCTTTTATGTATTTAACTTTGCTGCTAAACAAGAAAGAGCAGATTACTGCACAGTCAATGGTTCATGTTTGGTGAATGATGCCCTCCGGTGGCCAGAACGCTATGGATACACTGATATGCATGTCAAGTTTGTATAATGTAGCCCCAGTCAGGGTCAATGGCAGCGTTCAGATATTAAGACATTGTAAGTTTCATATCTTAATGCAACAAAACTCGACTTGAAGGGCAAGCTTCTTCAAACATATTGCATGCCCAGTCTCCAGTTTTTGGTATGCGTACTTAATTTCAGACCAAATAAGTTATTGAGTTGAGGATGACATGAGTCTGCCAAGTCTTGTTTGATCCATGCCTGTATATAGTGCACTCAGTGTTGCACAGTGCATGTGATTTCAGATTTTTGTTGTGTCAAGCCTTAACTTTTACAGTATTGATGGATTTGTATCATAATACTGTATATTATCTATCCACCATCATCATCATCATCATCATCATCATGATCATCATAATCCTTGACATGTTTACTAACTTCCTGTTTATTAACCAAGGTTATAACCTACTCTATAGATTGATTTTAAAAAATATCTTGCTATGAGGTTAATAATGTTGGGATGTACTTGAGAATGCAATTCTTTTCCTCAGGCTACTGTCATCGTTATTATCATCTGATTCTGCTTTATTGTAAGTAATGTTTATACATCCTGTATCTTAAATTTGACAAATTACTGTATGCCATGATGACGCATCAGCCTGCTGACGAGTGGATTGAGCCTTTTACCAACTACCAATCATTTAAAATTGTTCAGACTCACACATTTCTACAATAGATATTCCCCCAGACACACACAGACACATTTCTTTTGTGTTCAAATTGACTTTAATGTAAGATTTCTGTATTTACCTTGTAATCTTTTTAGTTCAATGTTAGATCCCATAATTCAATTTATTCTATTGCTGCTCAGTCAGATGTAGGCTAAACACCAACTGCTCCTGTTAGTAGGAAAAAAGGTAAGAAAGGTAGGGAGAAAAAATACATTATCAAGACCAGAAATCTAAGCTGGTGGGGTGTGACATGAAAGTTGTGGTTTAATTTGCTGCCAGCGGAAACATGTGCATACCTTCCTGTGCATGTCGTCAACTCAGATGGAAAAAAAATAATAAAAGTTATCTAAGAGTCAAGCCACATGTACACACAGCCAAATAAAACAATGAAATGCTCAATTTCCACAACATTAAACATTATATAGCCTACATTTAGCATATTTATAGATTATTTCTTATTCATTAGGCTACTGACAATAAATAACACCTCCCCAACACACACACACACACACACACACACACACTTGACAGAAATGCGCACATTCACACATTTGAATAGCAGGAATTCATTTAATTTTTAATTCAGAGTTTTTTTCCATGCATGGACAAAGCAAACATTGTGTTGAAGTTGTGTTGAAGTTGACAAAAATAAAAATCTGCTTGCCTTAGGCCAACTGCGCTTTCATATCACTCAAAGATTCAGCGTACAGAAATGTGCATTTTATTAACTGGTCAATGTTTGAGAAAAGAACTGACTCTCAAATGATCAGCATTTGCACTGTTTTGTTTGTCATGGCTTAAAAAAAAAGCCATATTTATATTTCATTTTTTTCTCTATTATTGCATCCATTCCTTCCATGATCATGGCAAAAACGATGACAACAATAACAAAGGCCCAACCACAGAAGTTCAGCCAGTAGGCAGTAGATCCATGCCTTCTAGCACTCTCAAGGTCTCCGATCATTATCCTGTCCCGTGACTGCAAAAGCAAACAATGATTTTGTCACTTTGTCAGACTAATTACAGCAATTAAAACAACTCATGCCATTTTAGTGAACTCTTCAGAGAAGGCCTCAAATTCAGAAGGCTTATGACTTGAATGTTCCATGATGCATCCATGCATACCCTATAGTGTGATGTCACACAGCAGCATGTTCTCTCAAAAAATCACACTCATCTCATACTGTACAACAATGAATGCAAGGTGTCTGAATCAAGGAAAGATTCTTCATCATGAAAGTTCTAGACTGTGCAGGTTTCAAGAGCTATTGTAGTACTAGTAGTGTTGCTCTCAGACTCACCTTTATGGAGAAACAGAAAGGTATTATCCCCAGAAACGGGCAGCAGTACAGGCTTATGAGGGACCACATGATATAGTCTCTCGGCATGGCCTGCACAGGCAACAGCTCTCTGTTTGATGGTTTATAATGCATTGGATGGTTTGATGTTGTGCTCGTTGACAGCAATCGGTTGCTGCTTCTCAGCCAGCAATTTCAATCTGATTCATCAAACGCATCAGTTTCAGGCTCACAGCCTACAGGAAGGTACCTTTGGTTTTCTCACAGTTCTGCCCCTTTTGTCTCTCTGAAATGGCAGCACCTTTTGCTTGTGAAATACACCCTTGGCAGTCTATGCAAACTAGCCTAATACAGTATGGATTCTTCATTCCACATGCTAATGCTTATATAGTTTGAGAAACCTTACTTTCATTTATTTCAGCACAGGATTGATCGATTGATTGGTTGATTGATTTAATTTATGGATAAAGAAGACATAACAAAAAGATTTGAACAACATGTAGAAATGTCACACATGGTCTCTGCACTGGTGGTATAAGATGACATACTAACATACATCATAAAAAGCTCATATCTTGTCTCTTCCAGCCCTATCATATCCAAACATAATATCAATATTACAATTAAATACTCATATAAAAAGGTACAGGCTAATGTCTGCAAACAATCCTATTGCATAAATGAACCCTATACAGGCTATGAAATGAACCCACGCTTAATGTTTAGAAACCCTTTAAGAAGGACGAGTGTTTCAAGGTGTCTGTTTCAAGATAACATTCTGTCGCGTGCCACCACACTGGTTTCTGAACTGTGCATTCAGTGTCGGGAAGAGGAAGCCACAAAGGTCTACATGCAAAGACGAAAGTTTTGTTGATATTGTCGTCTTACCCACACGGTCTATTTAACCCAAACATACACATTTTTATTTTACAGCACAGAAATGCTCTAATGAAAAGTGCACACTGTACACCACAGCGTAATGAATGATTTTTCTTTTGGTTTATCATGTAAAAAAAGCAAATAAATAAATAATTAAAATGTCACAAATATTGTCACCCTCACAAATAATTGTCATTTTTTTGGCAAACTTTTTTGTTATTGTCCAAAGCGTCTAAAAATATATTTTTACGTTTTTTGTAATTCTTGAAAAGCCTGAAAAAAGACTATTTAGGATAATTTATGAAGGTGACGATATGCCATACTCTAATTCAGCATCAGTGCTGTGAATTCACAAGTCACAAGTTTCCTGCATAACTCTGTCTGGGTTTATTTCAAGATACAACTATGTTGCAAAGCACCAACTCTTACTTGACATACAACCAGTTCACATTATCCACTGACTACTAAGAGATTGGAAGGTGACTAGTTCAGTTAGTACTTGAGAGCCTTCTGATTGAGTAAAGATACAGCCTTGCATGTTTTGAACAGTGACATTATAAAAACTACAGGTTAAGTGTGTGAAAATTACTATGGCGTTAATTCTTGGGTTGGCCACTTCACCAGATGCATGAAAGAGAGGTCTTTGGTCTCAAAGTTTAATATAATCATGTTTTATTTATTTAAATTACAAAACACGCACAGTGTACATTCACTTGGTTAAGGCATTAACAATAGAACTCGACTGATTGCAGATCTTCTGACTAGCTGACTGAATTAATGAAATGGATGTTTGCATCGTTGCCTCTTTAGTTTCAAATTCCATTAAAATAGGTGAAAACAAAAATATTATCAGTCAATATGTTTAAGAGTCAATTCCTCTACAATGGACACGATTAACATAAGGAAATCTGCAATGTAATCCCCAACAATCATACAGGACCTTGCAAACTAATTGAATGGCAACATTTTTATGGTTCCCAATTAGTACAGAGGTGGAAGCACAGAATCATTCGAACATCAGTAAAACACTAAAACAAAAATGGACAAATAACAATTTTCATTTCCTAAATTCAAAATATATTGTGAATCTTTTTATACAAAGACACAGACCTACAGTGGGATCAGCCCTGAGCAGCTAGCTTGTCATCTCATTAGAATCTGAAAACTTATAAGCAATCCAACTGCATAATGACCTATACAAAACAGGCCACTTCATAGTATCTAAGTGGTTCATAAAATGCCAGTCTGCTCAGCTTGAGAGTATATGTGGAGGATCATTCGGGAAAAAGTGAAATGAATGCATCGAGAGATGATGGAATGTTATGCTGTGCTATACTGTACGAATTTATACCGATCTGGCCAATTCTGGACATAGATGTACAGTGATCCTCTTTGAACCAAGAGGGACGGTTATAAACGGGTTACATTCAGATTCTCAGTCTGCATTGCGCTCCATAAAATCATCACTTGAATTCATCACCACTACTCAAGGTGAAGAAGGTGTGTTGTGTTTAGCCGTGCATGTGCATGGCCAGATAATGCTAGAGTGATGGACATACAGAAATGTTATGGTAGCTTAACCAATTCACAAAAATCAAGTATTATGACGAACAGAAACCTGAATTCCAACCAGTTGTCATGATGAAATGGGGAGAAACAACTGTGCCTTGAAATGGCATTACACACCATTAGGCTCCAGTCACTTTGGCAAGAAACCGACTGCTTGTTAATGCGCAAGATGAAGCAAGAGAGTCAATTATCCAAGAAGCTTTCTAGACCTATAGTATGCTGTTTGAGTTGCAAGCTTTTCTCAGATGAGCAGGACGGCAGCTGGCAGCAGCCACAGCAGGTTGAAGTGCAGGGGGGTGAGAGCAGTGCGCCCTCTGCTGGGTAGAGGAGAGCATCACATCTTTGAGGAAGCTGCCATGGTGGGGGCTCCGCCTCGGGTGTACACCCGCACCCCAGTCTGAAACACAAAGGGATGGTCAGCTGAGGGTGTGGGATAAGAACTGATATTATGGATATACATAGATATTAATATTAGATTATTAGATTATATACAAGAACATAAAGATAAGAGATATTACACTGTGTATTTACAGCTAATAGAGGCTTCATTAAACAGCTTTTACTCTCATCTCATCTCATCTCATCTCATCTCATCTCATCTCATCTCATCTCATCTCATCTCATCTCATCTCATCTCATC
>JASCQY010000118.1:19000877-19013956 GCA_030264315.1 Sardinella tawilis
AAAAAAAATAAAATTATTAGAAGCTAAAAAACACATCTCAACCAGGGGTGCCAATAATTATGGAGGGCACTGTATATGTAGGCCTACACTGAGTTATACTGTTTGCTAATGTATGCTTTGTCTATTGTTGTTAAAGTGTTACACACTGAACTGCTTTGGTGTGATATGTGCTATAAAAGTGCCTTGCCTTCTATGATGTTAAATCGACACTAAAGGTGCCAATAAAATGACACAATATTACACCACCACCAAGGGTCTGAAACATTAAAGGCTGGATGGATGAATTCACACCAAATTCAGAATACTGAATCGAGATGGAAAAGAACATTTCTCCAATCTTCCATGGTCCAATATTGGTGAGCTTATGTAGCCTGCTTCTCACACATACTGATCTGCTATTCAGCTCAGTCTGGCTACTTTCCTGTCATCTCCCACTTTGGAATCAACAACCGTAGATCAAGATGCCTCTGCAGGCATTGATAGACCAGATCAGACCAGTGAGTGCAGAGAAGGCAAAGCAGGATACATCACAATAGGTGGATCCAACAGTAGTTGAATATGCCTTACTTTAAACAAAACATGTGTTAAGCCCACCTCCACCATGTTGAGGTAAAATCCAGTTTTTGATTGGTTTCCTATCTCAGGCAATCGGGAAAAAGTGGGGACAGGCCTTTTATGCATAGCACATACAGTAGATCACAAGTGAAATTTAGTCTGAGAACCACCTATACGTTCACGTTTTTTTTTTTTTACCTGAAATGAAATGGGTACTACGTCTTGAGTTTCCCCCTGGCTGCCAGCCTTCTCTCCTCATAGCTGCTATCCAACCCTCCTGATCTCTTTTGGAAATCTAAACATTTTTATCTTTGACATTCGATTGGTTCCCGAAGTGAGGTTGCACCCCACAGCACAACAACTGGAAGCCAACCTCAGTTGGCTCATAATTTTGAGTTTTGCTTTACCGATAGGTGCCATTGTCCCCCATCAAAACAATAACAGACCGGAAATAAACTTAGGGCCAGATGGCATAGCCAAGCAACAAGCAAACATTCCATTTCAGGTTCTGATTCCATAGCTGGACAAAACAATGCTTAAACATTCAATGTTGGTCCCCAACTACTTCCTGTTACATTAACATAATGGAAGTCCTGGGGGACCAACTATGGAACTAGAACTTAAAATGGTCTATTCATTTTCTTGTAGGGGATGTGTGGTTCCGTCTGCCCAAGATTTCGCTTCATTGTCTTGCCGTCTCTCCCCATTCTGTGATTGGTCCCCAAATCCATGCAAAAATTTCCGCCTTGGTCTCCAAACTGCCGAGCAGTTCGGTAGGAGCGTGCAAGGCAGTATAGGTATTCCCAGGCTACATAGCACATCAGTCTGTGTGAGAACCAGGATAGAGCTCATATAAATTGTAGCCTGCTTCCTATTCTTAATTGTCAGGAATATCAGCCATCGTGGTCTTCTGCTGCTGTAGCCCATATGCTTCAAGGTGAGATGTGTTGTTCAGAGATGCCCTTCACCTACATTGTAATTATTGGTTATTTGAGCTGCTGAACCAGTCCCATTCTCCTGTGACCTCTGGCATCAACAAGGCTAAAATAAGTGCCCATCACTGGATGTTTTCTCTTTTATGGATCATTCTATGTAGGCTATATCCTGGGTGGGTGCACATGAAAATGGGGCATATCCCAGTAGATCATCATTTCCTGTCTGGCACTCAAAGGCAGTAACAGCCATGCTACATTCAAATTATATTGACCATGTCTATATTACTTAAGTACTGGTAGTAGGCTGTAGGCATATGCATATTGCAAAAAAGAAAGTGTGCAGCTGAATGTTCTCAATTACCAAACTTGACTTTGATGTAGGCCTACTGCTGATGACCTTGTGACTTCTAGCTTTTGAGTAACGTCTCACATGTTACATCTGTAGGCGACCTAAATTAAATAATTGATCTCTAGTTGGTTTGTTATTCACCTCATTATGCAAGGGTCGTACGATGACGAAAGATGCCCATTTAAAGGTACAGTAAGCATGTCCTGTGTATGTTTTTGGGAAGTTTTCTCAACCTGGCATTCAGACACATTGTTGTTCGCCTTTTGATGCGTTTGATATATATTAATATAAATATAAAGCATTTGCCTAGAATTATAGACTAGCAAGGTGATTCTATGGATCTGTGGACAAATACAACACTGTAGGATAACTTTGTAAAAATAAATAGGCTACGTCCACTTTAAATATCTTTGGCACTGGAAAAACGGAAGTGACGACATTCCAGCGCCGTCAAGATTTTTTTTCATGACTGACAGCAAATTATCAGCCTGGCAACAGTAAGATACGATGTGTCTCTCACATGTACAGACTGTAGCCCACAGTTGCAACTCCAATATTCTAACGTGAGGCAGCCTCGGGTGCTGCTCGTGTCTGCTGGGCACCGGAAAAGAATTGTTCATGATTTCCCAAAAGTCGATTGAAAAAAGCAACATTATTGGAGTGGACAAAATAATCGTCAGGTGCCCATGCCAGTCGCATGCGTTTTCTGTTGTTAGCATGTTGAAGTATGCTAACTAATGCGTTGTGGGACGTATGGAATATAGCTAAGTTAGCTAACGTTAGATGCATTTCATGTTCGTGGATTAAGTAACGTTAGCTAGCCAGCAACCGGCAGTCATCTCTGCACTGGAATGCACGTTATGGAAAAGGCAAAGATGTGGTCTGTAAGATAGCGGGGAAGTGACATATCAAGTCCGTGCCACACGTTTCTGTGTTGCAATCTTTGCGAAGTGTTGCTCATTTAACGTTAGAGGCAAAAGGAGGTGTTGTAACTAGCTAACATTATCAGCTCGGTTTGAGCGGGGAAGGTACCATAACGTTACCTCTAGCCAGGCTTGGGAGGTATCCCCGCTTTCTTGTAAGTGACACAGGAAAAGACACTTTGGATTAATGACTGGAAACATTTTGTAACAATAAGTGGACATTTGCGTCTCTGGAATTTGTGTCAAGAGGTGAGTTGGTTAACGTTACAATGTTTCTCTAGAGTTCTCTCTTTTAACCTGAATAACGTTACCAAATAGACTGTAGACGACTGCAGTTATCTTAACACACTTGACTCGTTTTTGACAACATTGTAACGTTAATGGATCAGATGACTGGTACTGTGACTAAATAAGTGTTGGACGTCACTTTATCAGTACATTCTTGTTGTCGAATTTATCATACTTGATTTCACAAAACTTGTCAACGGCAAGAGTTCATGCTGTTTCAAGGTCATGGTATACCCTGTGTATGTTTAATGTAATATTTTGTGCTTAAAACCAATGCGTTATCTTAGGGAGTTTCTAGATTATCGGGCGTGGTTGTTACCTTGAACGAGACATCCAAAACACTAACAGTGAAGTTTGGACATTAGCAGCTTGTGGGAGAACGTGCCAGCTAAGTGGCGAACGTGATGGCGAAACCCGAGTCGAAAAGAGGTGCCATGGCCTTTGTCGCCGGAAGACCTGCAGCAGCACCGGAGGACCAGGTCAACAACGGGTCACTCGATCCGTCACCATCCTCCGGTTCTCACGACACGTCAAACACCCCAGTGCCAGCCAACAGGTCTAAATCTGGTAAACAGACGTCCAAGGAAAATCTGTCACGGCGGACAACAGAAAGTGAAGTGTATGACGACGGGACTAACACATTTTTCTGGTAAGATGATTTATGGCGTTAAATTATTTGTTACCAGTTGCATGTTGAGAATAAAACAAGTTGGTTTCCATTATCAACTTAAATGTATGTTTGAATAAGCAATTCTTTTAAAAATGTTGTATCAGTGTATCATTCATCACATGGATGATGCCCTACATTAGGCAATATGATTTTGTAACAGAATCTCATAAATTGTTTTCACTATTGTCTGAAATCTGAGAAATGTAAGAATATAATGAAAGTCAGAAAAGCAAATTTAAGATAGCATTCAACAGTAAAGCTTTACAGTTTCTGCTGTTGACCATGTGGGTGTTTGCCTCCTTATCTCCTTACTATGCAGCTGTAATCTACACTCTTTACGCCCTCTCAGTCACCTGCACTACTGTAGTTTCTCTCCTGTCAGAGCCACATGTACTGTAGCTTAACAAGTGACTGTGATTGAAGTCTGATCATAGTGTAGTTAGTTATGAGTAGGACTTTGTGCACCAGAAATGACAAATCTACTTGACAAGACATGAACAGTTTAACACTGGCATCTGTATCCTGTCTGCTAGGGTAGACACATAGTGTTTTTCTGTGAGATTTGTTTGTGATATTTAATGGAAAATGTAGGTGTCCTTGAGTGAACAACATTCATTTTGTTTTGATCTCATATTGGCTGTCTTAAAGTGTCATTTGTCAGTGTACAAGGTTACAAGGAGTTTATTTGTCACATGCATATGATTACTGCTGAAAAAAAATGCAGTGAAATGAAATCAGTCTACAAATTAATTACAGAAAGCACATCAAAGGACATGGGTTGTCATGGGTTGAGTTACAAAAGCTTTCGTCTTGTAGTCTACAGTAGTCTAAGATAGAGTATAATAGCCTAGCTCACATATTTTGCATTGATCCATGTCCAGTCATGGTAGGAATGGTTAGCGCTCTCTGTTCATTTCTGGGTCCCAGATACTGGAGAAGCTAAATATAGCTATTCTACTGAGGTAAGGGCACTTAAGAACCCCCCCCCCCCCCATACTTGCATACTGGCCTGGTGTGGTTAGCCTAGGTAAGATCCCCCTTCATGCTTGCATAGTGACCTGATGTGGTTAGCCTAGGTGTGGCTGCCGGGTCAGGTTAGTCAAGCTGTTGCTGTTTCTCTGGCCGTTTTTGTTGTTGTCAGATGAACAGGTTTCCAGGTGACGGCTGCTGCCAGCTTGCGTCATGATTTTGCTCTCCAAAGATTGCAGCGTAACATAAAGCTGCATTTTTCATTGTGAAGTGAGAGCTTCTCTCTTATAATCTCGCCTACATCATTTAGAGTTAAATGCATCTGCTCAGATCAGAGTCATTCAGATCTGCTGGAGCTTAGAGTTTAGCAGAAAAGGGTGGCTAACTCTGCCCGCACCCCCCCACACACAGACACACACACACACACACACACACACACACACACTCTTTCCCTCTCAACCTCGGTTTTACTAGTCTCTCTTGCCTGGGCCCTACTTTAGATTGCTAGTAGTCAGTCTTGGATTTGCCAACCAAGGAATGCAGTTGCCCTTCCTTTAGACTGAATGAGCTTGGATTGAACATAGTTTCAGTGTAGCTCCCCGCTATCAGCGCTTGCGAATAAGGGCAGGTGAGGTTGAGATGACCCTGACTGATTGAACAGAATGACCCTGAAGAGCACTAACAGCACCACTCGGGGCCTGCACTGAGCAGCTCAGAGACGGGACTGTTTGCATAACCTTGCTCTGTGGGGGGCATCCCGTCATAGCGCTTTTCCCTCTACAGACAAAGACATTAACAATATAGCCTACGCCAGGGCCTCTCCAACTGTCTTGGGCTGGGGACTCCTCATGGAGCAGAAAATCTTCCAAGGAGCCCACATAATCACAACTCACAGATTTAACCATATAGGCTAGGCTTATGCCCATTTGCTCACTTAGAGTTCATATTGAGTTTGAGTTCATATTGTTAAAAACATATGGTGCTAATACCCCAGTACAACAGTTCTGCATGTCATTGCATTTGGCAAAAATTTATAGTATACTGGAACAGTTTAATTATTTTTATTTATTTTTTTGTCAAATATAGACCTACTTTGTAAAACAAAAGTATTTGCTTCACCAAATATTCAATTTGTTTGCAGTTAACATTAAATGCCTGAGGAAAGTGAATTGACAGATTGATGTAATGATTGATTGCATCAACAGAGTGTCTCACTGGTCCAGTGTTATGCGGGTGGGAGTGATGAGCAAGATTGGGTTAATACTGATCTCTAGCTTTTTTTCCCCCACATAAGACAAATTTATATTTTCTCGCAAGCTTTTTCACGGACCGCCCCTGGCAACAGACTGCTAACCCCACTTTGATGACCAATTTCCTAAGCTCTGAATCATCATCAAGTCTGCTTTAGTGTATCTGAGTATAGCATTCTGTTCGTTGTCTGTCCATCAAATTTGACCTTTACCCTACTTTATAAAGTTAATGTCAACCACCTCACCTGTTTAGCTGAAGAGCCACCAGAAACGTTTCGGTGTCAACAGAGCGGAGCGTAGCAGAGCTGTGTGTAACCGCACCACTGTGGCTGTCGGCCTACTCTCGTTTAGACTCTAACCAACATCGCCAGACTATCTGCTATTGGCTACCTGCTACTGACTACCTCTACCACAATGACTCCACACCCTTGGAGCTCGACTTCATGCCCCAACATTTATTACGTCGCTGTATTTTCAGAGTTTCTTATCCTGCGTGTTACAGCAGCTACCACTGGTCATACTTTTAGGCAATGGTAATAAGAAGCATTGTTTTGGTGTGGGAAGAGAGAAGGAAGAGAGAATGAGGCTGTTTTTCCAGCTGCCATGATTGTAAAAAAAGCTCTAAAAAAAAAGAAAGAAAGAAAAAGATCCACTTCAGAGCAAGAGGAAATTAAGCCTGTGCGATGTGAGAGCGGTGAAGGGCAGCACTGTTGCACTTAATCAAATGAAGTGGAAAGGTTTGTATGCTACATCACCTGATTCCTCTGCCTCCTCTCTGTGATCTGTTCCCTCTCCCCACCCATCCCACCCCTCCCTGCTGTGCCTGTCTGTCTGTCTTTGTCTCTTCAGGAGAGCACACACACTCACGGTGCTGTTCATCCTCACCTGTGCCCTTGTGTACGTCACGCTGCTGGAAGAGACGCCACAGGACACGGCGTACAACACCAAAAGGTCAGCATGCTCTCCGACATTTTCCATGTCCCCACAATACTGCAGCGTAACGGTTCAAATAAGACCCCGGCCTTGACTCTGAGGTGGGGGATTACACACAATGGCGTTGATAACAGAAAACACCTTGAAAGAAAGATTGATTACTTTTGGTTCCTGGAAGCCCTTTATATTTAAGGCTAAATCAAATCCTCTTTTAGGTTTAGCTTTAGCAGTCACTTTGGTAAGCTTCAAAGTCTTACATGAGAGGTTGTTTTACTTTTGCACACATTTCTCACTTGTCTAGGTGACTGACTTGTGTTGTGGCAGGGCAGAGAGTGTAGCTTGGCAATGTTAGAATGGCCCAGTGTCCATGTCTGCCCATTCAGTCTCATGTACTTAAATGCGCGTTCATGTTAAGTTCATTAGTCTTAAGGGGTGTTCCACTGTCAAAATCCAAAGTGCGTGAGGGTTCAGTTTCACCGCCAAAGTCGACATTGCGTGCAGACTTTGCTAAATGGAATTACCCATAGTTCATTGTGTTGTAACGTGAAGCATGAGGGGGGCATGGAAACGTCTAAAAAAGGTTTGTAAACAATTGCCATGAAACAGAAATTTGTTTGCGACGTAAATGAACAGTCTGTCACAGCAGGCGATGTCTCAATCAGGCAAATTGCCTTGTAAACTCGTTAGGCTCATAAACTCAATCACGTTACATTGAAGAGTGATGGATAAGTCCATAAGGGCTTAGGGAGGGCATTGAAACTGTGTCTATAACATAAGATGCAGACCAGGAATATTGTAGCCATTTAATGGTGTTATTTTGGAGTGGAGCTCTTCAGATGTCATCATTGATCATGTTTTCCTTTCTTTGCCTCAATTTATTGGCACGTGGCAAATTCCGTGCAGTTTCTGTATTTAACTGTGGTTTTGGTTTCATATGGTCTGCAAATCCTACACCACAAATGTCTGCATTGTGGAAATCACGGGGCCCTTCTGTGTCATGACGGGGATGGCTCATGCGAATGCATGAGTAGGCAGGCAGGCAGGCACTCTCTCCTCACTCTCCTCCACACTCATACACAAGTAGCCGACTAAGCATGTTTGGGGCATCCATACGTACACATGTACATAAGTACACACATATTGTATAGACAGTTTGTTGTATGGAGCCTGCAGCTCCCTCTGCTCCTGTCTATCAGCTGGTCAGCTGGTCTGCTGGTGGGCTGGTGGAGGGGCAGTGAGGGCCTCTTGGCCAGAGGAAGTGTGTGTGGGTGTAGCCCAGGCCTGAAATAGCCATGTGGATAGTGTGGGTGTGGGAAAGGTGTGTGTGTGTGTGTATGTGTGTGTGTGTATGTGGTAGGGGGTTGGTGGGGAGGGAGGGGGGGGTTGTCCGGGCTGCACACCATCTCCACTAACAGGATTTGCTTTGCTCAGCGTAACCCATGCTCAGGATTACTGAGCCCACGGCCAGGCTCTGTCCTCCGCAGCCTATGACCTCACCTGATCTAATCTCTCTCTCTACTTCTTTCTCTCTCTCTCTCTTTCTCTCTCTCTCTCTCACACTCTCTTTCAGTTTTGTTTTTCTGTCCCTCTTCTCCATTTTCTCTGTCTCTCCTTTCCTTATAAGACAAACACACACACACATACATACACACACACACACACACACACTCTCATATGCTCATGCTGTAGTTCAGCCCCTGCTCACCCACCCCCATCTCAAGGACACCCCAAGTGGCATTGGTCTTATGGACCTATCAGCATATTGCATAAAGAGTAAACAGCCTAGTGAGGCCTTGTGTAGCCTGTGTAGGTGCAGGGGGTTGTACCAATAATGGCTTAGAACCTGCCTCTGTGCTAATGCCATATGTTCAAGCACATGGTTGACATGGGCGCGTAAGACAGAAGAGTCATTAACCCTTTCAGGCTTTTAGTGTGCGGACTTTTTTTGTCATTTTCATCTTGTCGTGTTTTTTTTTTGTTTTTTTTTACACTTTCACCTTTTGGATGTGCACATTCTCTCTAACAAATTTGATTTTATGTCTTCTCCAGCTGCCTCAATCCTGCTAAGTGCTAGCTCTGTAGGGGATAATGTATTTGCCTGTTGGACAATATCGGGATAATAAGTCCTGACAGGACGAACCTGACACCGGTGCTATGATTGTACCGGTAAACAAATAGTTTGCGCTGATAAACAACCAGGTCACTGGACCAATTTGCACTTGAAACAAACATCCTTTAGAATGCAGCTCATCAACCATCTCTTCTTTCACATTTAACATAATTCCCTTGCCTAAGTGAATGCACTTTTCACAGAGTGCTGTTAAAGATGTAGATTAGATGCCCGAAACCTGTTGCCTCACAGTGGTTTGATAATGAAAAACAGCGGTCCGATATAAGAAATGTCACACATCTTAACTTTGAGTAGTCCCATTTAGGGCAGCATAACAAAAACATTGATCAGATTTAGGTGTAACAATATGTGGTTCTCCCAGCCTTCAGTGCACATGCTGTGTGTTTGATGCCCCTCTGTTCTCCTCTCCAGAGGGATAATTGCCAGCATTCTGGTGTTCCTCTGTTTCGGAGTGACCCAAGCCAAGGATGGCCCTTTCACCAGACCCCACCCAGGTAAGGTCCATCTCCATGGCTCTCTCTCTCTCTCTCTCTCTCTCTATCTCTCTCTATCTCTCTCTCTCCCTCTCTCTCTCTCTCTCTCCCCCTCTCTCTCCCCCTCCCTCTCCTCTAATGGACTATTGATCTCTAGCCCTCTCTCTCTCTCTTCTTCAGCAGAGTGGAAGCAGCCCACTCTAGATCCCAGAGCCCTATTACCATGTACCTATACCAGTTACAAGAGCAGTCTTTCCTGTCAGCAGTATTAGTCTACAGTATATGCTGCCACTCAGGGCTTCAGGACTCCTCGCTTTGACGCAGATTGTTTTTTTCCGGTTTCTCCTGTTGACAAGAAACGAGGACCACAGCCTAATTGAATGCATAAAGAACTGCTGGAGCAGCAGAGGGAGAGATGAAGAGAGCAGCAAGAAAGAGAGAGAGAGAGAGAGAGGGAGAGCAAAAGAGAGGTTGCGGTTTCTTGCGAGGCAGCCTCCGCTGAATCAGATCCAGGCGAAGGATTGTGTTTGGCTGCAGAAAGTGGGGCATTCGCATATGTGTCCTAATGCAGCAGCTCAGGGCGGAGGCTGAGGAGGGGGGTGGGGTGGGGTGGGGTGGGGTGGGGTGGTGTGGGGTGGGAGGGAGAGGAATGGAGGTGGGAGGAGCAGGGAAGGAAGTTTGTTTTGTGCTCCTTTTTTAATTTCGCTCTGTTCGGTCGACTCCCGTCACTGGAGCGGCATGAGTGGAATTTGTCGTGTTGCAACATCCTTAGATTCCAGCACCCACCGCCCCATTATGGCGACACACACACACACACACACACACACACACACACTCACAGAAGCCTGTTGTTTTCTTCTTCGGCCCGGTGCTCGCGTCCGCCCGCCCGTCCGTCTGTCCGCCCGCCCAGTGTTGCAATCGTCGCTCGACTGGTTCGGCAGGCAGAGCCAGTCCGTCCCTCTGGCTTGTGGTTTCTCTCAGCACTACCTGAGCATGGCGCTGAGGTGCTTATTGTGACATAGAATAGATGATTCTTACCACAGGCTGTCAGCAATTTGCTACCTGATGTCAAGGGCAAACTCTGGGAGTGAGTGTGTGTGTGTGTGTGTGTGTTTATGCCGGTGATTGTTAATGTCAAGTGACATTTTCTTTAAAGGCCCTGGAGAAGGCCACCCTTCTGCTGACATGGGCAGAACTCTGTGAGTGTGTGTGTGTGTGTGTATTTGTGTTTGTGTATTTATGCCAGTGATTGTTCATGTCTAGTGACATTTCCATTAAAAGGCACCAAAGAAAGTTTCCCTCCTGCTGGCATACTGAAGGTGACGGTGCAGATGTCAGGGCTTGTGTTTGTGTTTGTGTTTGTGTTTGTGTTTGGGTTTGGGTGTGGGTATGAGTGAGGCCCAAGCAGACCGGTCATTTATTGCTTCTGAAGTCCACAGACCATGAAACAAGATGGCCACCTGTCCCTGTGTGTGCTCCACAGATGCTAACCGAGGACAGGGGCCTGAGAGGGCTTCCAGCGGACTGCTTCGGGCTTCTGGGAACGCGGTGGTGGAGGTGTAATTTGTTGCCTGGTGCTGTTGATCAGTGCTCCAATTTTGTTATTTACACGAGAGACGCAACCATGGTTACGCTGCACCCTGAAGGGTGTGATCAACAATGAGAGGCTCTGTCTTGGGGTTTCCTGGGTGACTCCTGCAGAGAGGAGAGAGTGTGTATGTGTGTGTGTGTGTGTGTGTGTGTGTTTTAAACTATTCAGTCCTAGTCTTTGCCACTCATGCTTTTTTTTCCCCCATGCAGCCTACTGGCGGTTCTGGCTGTGTGTCACAGTGGTCTACGAGCTCTTTCTCATCTTTATCCTTTTCCAGGTGAGCCAAATGCCAACATAAAGCGCACAACACACACACTCACTCACACTTTCTCCCTCCCTCTGAAAGCATTCATCACCTCGTAATCAAACATACCAAGCTAAGTAATGAAAAACACACACACATAGAACACACACACATACACACACACACACACAGATCCCTAATCAAAAGCGGTCTCATGAATGCCTACTCTATTGTGAAAGGCCCAGTCGAAAGGCTGCCCAGGGTTATTAATCACGGGGGCCGGGCTGTTGTTTTGAGCCGGCGGGGACGGGGACTGGGACGGGGACGGCCCTGCAGGAGTGAACAGCAAAATGGAGACGGCCTCCTCGGCCGTGTGTTCGAGCCTCTTGTCAGACACCAGGGAGCAAAAGGGGGGCCCCACCTCTCCCTCTCCCTCTCCCTCTCCCTTTCCCTTTCCCTCTCCCTCAAAAGGGGCCTCATCACTGGACTGGACCCCTCGACAGTTCTTCTTGTCAAACCCCTGCCAGTTACATCTTATTTGAAAAAAATGACCATATGACAGGTCAACCATTAATGTATGTAGCACAGATGGTTCCATTGAGAAGGTGACATGTCCATTCACGATGCATTAATAGTCAACTATCTTGTTATGCTAAGTGCCATTGTTGGAGATCATGGCGTGAATGACAGGGCTCCCCCGTGGAGAAGCAGGCCTCTCATGTTCAATTAGCACAGACATGACAATTACAAAGTGGGACAATGTGGCAGTAATGATGCCGTCTCAAGGGTTTTGGAAGATGATATTCCGGGAGGGAAAAGTAGTCCGTTAATGAGCCTGTTGTTCCTCGGAAAGTCTCATTTAGAATCCCTCTTTGTAGTCTATCGAGTGATGACCCTACAAGACCCAAACCCCCCCACCCCACCCCCCCCCCCCCACCCTAGGATATTCCCTTACATAGAAAACGTTTGGGCGGCTACCAAATTGACATGAGGAGGACCATAGCAAAAATGTCCCTACCGTTATAAATGCAATTTGGGATGTTCTCCATGCCTTTCCACACGGGCCTTGTTGTGGGCACTGTCGCCCCCTTTAAAACGTGTGCCTTGTGAGACATGGAGTTTGTGAGACGTGTTTTCACTGTAAATTCAGAGATTGTCTTTATTCCTTCAGTAGTTTCACAGCTGCTGTGCGTAAACCAGAACAAAGGTTTGTATTTTTAACGCTGCCAATCCTCTTTGCGTTTCTTGGCCAGACGGTCCACGACGGGCGCCAGTTCATGAAGTACATCGACCCCAAGCTTGGCGTGCCTTTGCCAGAGAGGGACTATGGCGGCAACTGCCTCATCTACGACCCGGGCAACACCACCGACCCCTTACACAACCTTTGGGTAAGTTTCACGGCATCCGCAGGAGTCATCACCGGTCACCTTTGTTCACACGTGCCAATGCATCATCCAACATCACAGCGGCCGTAAACATTATGGCACTTTGTTAATGATAAAACACTAGGCAAGTGGAGTCAGTCATTTCTTAACCAATCTAAACACATAAGGTGACGGCGGCATCTTTCGCCCCCCCCCCCCCCCTTGTGCTTGTGTTGTGCCTTGTTTTTGTTTTTGTTTTTTTTCTTTCTCCTCTTCAGCTCCTCTGTTTCGCTCAGTCGTGTCATGTGTCAGTGGCGTGATGAGGCTCTGGGGAACATACCGTTGCGTTTGTCTCCCTCTGCGAGTCTGCACACACACACACACACCCCCCCCCCCCCCCCCCC
>JASCQY010000118.1:19034221-19047717 GCA_030264315.1 Sardinella tawilis
TGTGTGTGTGTGTGTGTGTGTGTGTGTGTGTGTGTGTGTGTGTGTGTGTGTGTGTGTGTGTGTGCGTGTGCGTGCGCTACTTATCCAGGTGCCCTACTGAAGGCTGTGTGTGTGTGCAGCGGCCTGGTCACCTTCCCTTCCCACCGACCGCTGGCTGAGCAGCTGCTGCAGCGCTGGGATGGAGGACTGGAGCTGCACAGCTGGTCCCTGCTGCCCCATGGCTCTGGCCTAGGTGAGGGGGAGATGGGGGGAGCAATAATGTTTTTGTATGAATAGTCATGCCAGTAAAGCTTATTGAATTGAATTTAATCGAATTGAGAGACAGACAGAGAGAGAGAGAGAGAGAGAGATGGGGGATTTGGCTATAATGGAAATATGAGAATAGCAGACTTGTTTAAGGGAAATGTCTGCAGCCTAAAGATAAAAGTCTTCTATTTAGAGAGAAGAGAAGTGAAACGTGTGTATGTTTGTGTGTGTGTGTGTGTGTGTGTGTGTGTGTGTGTGTGTGTGTGTGTGTGTGTATGTGTGTGTGTGTGTGTGTGTGTGTTGTATTCTCATGTGCAGGCACCAGCAGTATTCTGGCAGGGGCGGTGTTGGCTGCAGTGTACAGAAGCACAGGGCGCACCTACGACACGGACTCCCTCATCCATGCAGTGCTGCATCTGGAGCAGACTCTGACCACAGGTGACCACCGACCGCTGACCACTGACCACTGACCTCTGCCATGCATGGCCATAGAAATAACTACAGCACAGTGGTCAGATGGAGAAAACCAGAGAACCATATCATTGGGTGGGGTGGGGTGGCAACCATAGATGTTTAGGGACACTGTTCACGTCAATGGAAAGGAAACGACAAGAAGTACACAGTAGGTAGTAATGTAGTAATAATTGTACAATTCTTAAATAGTGAAAACCAGAGAACCATACTGGTGTGGTGTGTTGTGGCAACCATAGATGTTTAGGAACACTGGCAATGGAAAAGAAATAACTAGCAGTAAAGTAATGTGGTAATTGTACAGTGCTTATATAGTGAAAACCAGAGAACCATACTGTACCATTGGGTAGTGTGATGTGGCATCCATAGATGTTTATTGACACTGTCAATGGTAAATCTGTCACTGGTTAACTCAGTATAGGAATACTTACCATCTGTGCTAGTGTTTTGCTGAAATGCAATACGTATCTTGGCCATCTCAGAGATTCTGCTGTGTCCATGCAGAGATTCTACCGTGCCCATCCTTGTAACATGATGTCTTGCTCCTGTGCCCAGGTGGAGGGTGGCAGGACCAGGTGGGTGGGCTGGTGGGTGGTCTGAAACTGGCCCGCTCCAGAGCCTGTTTGCCCCTCAGGGTGGAGGTGGAACGCCTCTCCCTCTCCCAGGACTTCCTGTCCGCCCTGCAACAGCGCCTCCTACTGGTGTACACAGGCAAAACGCGGCTGGCCCGCAACCTGCTACAGGTCAGGATCTGCCATTTCACCTCTCAGGACTGGGTTCACAGCACCTGGTGTGATGTTTGTGAATGGATCATAAAATGTTTTGAGATACAGCCAGAGACATTTTTATAGGAGGAGACGCAGCACTTCGTAAATCATTCCATTGACATGCATTGAGACACTTTGTCACACAAAGATGATGGAATTAAACTGGAAGTCCTCCCCTGCAGTGAAAGTAGCCAATCGCGTTGTTCAAAGTACCATGATTGACGATTACCTTTTGTTTATATTTACCGTCATAGCGAATGTTTGCAGCGCAGTGAGTAAATTCACGTTTGGAATAATGTCTTTTAAAGCGTTATTTGGTCAACCTCTGTGAAGAAATTTGCATTTTTCAACTCAGATTTAAACAGGGATTCACACAGTGCACTTTTTAAGTGAGTTGGACCTTCCGATCTGGAGATAAAATATCTGCCTATTCATTTAGATAGGGCTTGGGCAGTTATCCCAAATAGCTTCCCGGAAGCCATCTCCAATATGGCCGCCAAGTGACGAGACTTGCCTTAAAAGGACTTTGATACAGCTCTGTCACCTGTTAAATATTGTTATTGAATTGCTCTGGCATTCCTGGACTCACTTGCCAGTTGTGATCATTTACTCTCAGCGTTTTTATCATTTGGACTGTCAGGGGCAATCTGCTAGAAATGTTGGGCCCTATGACAGGAAATACTTTCAGGCCCCCCAAACACTGATATTAAAGGAGTTCTCAGGAGTGAATCAAACCAAAGCCCTGTTGTCTGAGGCTGCCGAGTGCTGTCGATAGGTATCAGAACGACAGCAGTAGGTACAACGTAGACCGATTTTGAGAACTAGTCGCTACCGCTAACTGATTAGGGCATATCTTTTTCGCTATGGTTTTGTTTTCATATGCCCTAATCAGTTAGCAGTAGTGGCTAGTTCTCGAATTTGGTCTACGTTGTACCTACTGCTGTGGTTCTGATACCCATACCTACAGCACTTGGCAGCCTCAGACAACAGGGCTTCGGTTTGATTCACTCCGGAGAACTCCTTTAAAGTGCTCTTTGTGGCCCCCTATCAGAGTCAGGCTCTTGAACTCATCCAAACTTCCTCCCTCTTGCCCCTGTGCACTGTAATGGTACTGGTGTCAGTCTGCAGCCCACGCTCCTGTTTTTTTTCACTGTAGTTGACCTCCGCTATCCTTTGATTGTGCTAAGACAACGCCCGCTGTGAACGGCAGTGAGGTTTGTCTGATGTGAAGTAATCAGCGGTGGCTCTCTCTCGGCAGGATGTGGTGAGGAGCTGGTACAGCCGCCTGCCCTCCATTGTCACAAACACTGAGCAGCTGGTCAGCAATGCAGAGGAGTGTGCACTTGCATGCACTGATGGTGAGACTCCGGGAGATAAGCATCTTCCTCTTTTATCTTTTAAGACTCAAGTTTCAAGCCTTAGTGAGTGAGGTCTGCCATCATTGCCATGCATCACTTAGATTTGCATAGTTGGATTTGTGCACTTAACAGATGCATTTATCCAAAGAGATGTGGACAAATAGGATTACCTATCAAGCTACTTACTGTATATGAATTCTGAGAAAATACCACTATTTAGGAACAGGGGATTTTTAGAGGTGAGAGTGCAGAAGTGGAGTCAAGTGTAGAAGGAAAGTGGAGTGGCAGGGAGTTTGGGGTTTGCAGCATTCTACTGACTAGACACCTCCATGTTGTGGTTTAGGGCTTGTTTACACGTATCTATATTTTTTTATAAACGGATATTTTTTTTTTATCCGTTTTAGCCTCTCGTTTACACGTAAACAGTTTTTATTTAGCCTCCTCAAACGGATATTTTTAAAAATATCTAGATACGTGTAAACAAGTCCTTAGTGTGGCAGTCTGCACATATGCTCACGGTACACACTGGTGAGAGATGGTCAGAATTTGTTGGAGAGGGGAAAAAAAAAGAGTACTGTGCACTGAGGAAAGTTGAGTGACAAAGGTTTTCACTCTCTGCACTTTTGTGAACTAGGACTGCTTCACCAGTAACCTCAGGACTTATGATAGGGCACTACTCATTCTTTTGAACCTTTCTTATTCATGCATTATAGACATGCAAAGTGAACATTATCTTCCAATTCCCACTCTTGTTAACATTCCTGTCTCCTGTTTCAGGCTCCCTCTCCAGACTGGGTGCCTGTCTAGACCGCTACTGGCAGCAGAAGAAGGTGATGGCACCAGGCTGCGAGCCGGCTGCGGTTCGGAGCATGATGAACGCCCTGCAGCCCCTAGCCCTGGGCCAGAGCCTGGCCGGAGCCGGCGGGGGAGGCTTCCTCTACCTGCTGACCCGAGACGCCAAACAGGAGGAGGCCGTGCGCCAGGTGCTCAGCAGCACACCGGTGAGCAAACACTGGGCTTAGTACCACTTGATTAAAGGAGAATTCCATTGTGAATCAATCAATAGCCCTGTTGTTCAAGGTCACCGAATGCTGTCTGTAGGACAAAGAACGAGAAAATTTGATGCAACATAGACTGAATAACGAACTGAATGGGGCATATTGAAATAAAACTCAAAGTAAGTTACTATGCCCCATTCACCTAATGTTAGTTGCCGGTTCAGTATTTGGTCAATGTTGTAACAAATTTTCTCGTTCTTTGTTTTACTGACAGCACTTGGTGAGCTCAAACAACAGAAGAGGCTGTTGCGTGGCTCACTCATAAGATAGAGAATAGAGAAGTTTGTGCATTAAATTCTTAAGGAATTCTCTCGGGAGTACTGCAAACACCTGTTTGTTGTATGCAGATGGTATAAAGGCAGTTTCTTATTCATTTGAGGGAATATTACGGGTTTAAACAGAATATTCGGTTTGCTTACGAGTCTTGTAAACTCCTCATTCCTTCCAAATTAGGCCGTATTCCGGTTTCTAAAAACCTAAATAAACCCCCTGGTTTATGCTAGAATTAAACAGAATTTAGGGTCATGTACATTATACACCTGAATCGGAAAATGCTCATTATTGGAGTGGTTTTTCTCATGTTCAGTTGGCATGATTCAGCCAATGCAAGGCAACTTGTGAGCTATGTCAGTGCTATGTCAGCTTAACCAGAATAAATGAGAATCCCGTAAGACACTCCACACATATAAACCGATTATTCAGGAACTTGTTTTAACCCGAATATTGACCTTATTCCAAATCACTGTGCATGTAACCATAGTCACTGTCAAGCTTAGTCCTTAGCTCTAAAGTATTTGCAAATGTCCACATACTGTAGATCTGCTAGAGGACATTCAAATGACCTCTAACTAGTCTTATTATCACAATATAGATTACTAAAAGACAATGTTTCAATAGAAATCAACAACTCAAAAGTCACAGAGCACCAGACACACTCAAAAAATGTCTTCTTGCACCAACTCCAAAACACATGGTATATATAATAAAAACATTTGTGTCAGTGATCTTTTATCCTCTGTTTTATTTAAAGTTGTATCAGCAGGACTGCCTAAAAAAAATAGTTTGTCTGTGTTACACAGGGTCTGGGGGATTTCAGTGTCCACTCTGTAGAGCTGGACATGGAAGGCATCTGTGTTCTTCCATCAGCAACATCATCTCCACACCAATGAAGAAAACAGCAATCATCATGAAGAGTCAGCTAACGTTTTTAAAGTAATTTTTGTTACTGTTTTTTTTTTTTCTTCAATCATTACTACAAATCTAGAAGGATTTTTTTTACATGAGATCTTACAAATAGCTCTTATGAGCTTCTTTCTGAAGAATCCTGTTTGCACTCAATGTAGGCCTACACAATGTATCACCGATGTGAGAATGTTAGCCCTGAATATGGTTTGTTTGAGTTGTACATTTTTCCACTAATAACTGCGGTGCTTGTGTCCACACTCAAAAGATTTTTATAAAACATATCAGCTCTAAAGCAATGATAAACATTCCACAAATAAATAATATTTGAATTTTAATTATTCACAATGTTCAAGTACAAAAAAAAAACAACATGAGGAATGTAAAGTCTGCTTTGTAGATAGTTGCAAACTGTCCCGTGTCTAAAGGAGAAATCTGGTGTGAATCAGTCAATAGCCCTGTTGTTCAAGGTTACTGAATGCTGTCTCAGGAAAAATAACCAAAATATTTGATGCAACACGGACTGAATGACGAACCAATAACTTGTCAACTCAATGGGGCATAGCGAAATGAAATTGAAAGTTACCGTCCCCCATTCACATAGTATTAGTTGCTGGTTCTATAATATTTGGTCTATGTTGCATTCATTTGTTTTGTTCTTTTTTCTACTAGCAGCTCTTAGTGACCTCAAACTACTATGGCTATGGACTGATTCACGTCAGATTTCTTCTTGGAGAGTCAAAAATTGCAGGGTACTATAGGGGTGTGTGGGGGTGTAGATGTCTGTAGCACATGATCTGCATGCCTGGATAATGATATTGTAAGAGTTATACAAGTAGTTCCTTGTCCTCCAAAAAAAAAAGGCCTCTTGTTGAAGGCACCATCCTGGTGTGGGAAAAATGTCTATTTTCCGGCCACTGCAGACAACTGGTCTCGGATGCGACCTAATCCATCCAACATGGTGTCAAGCGTTTCTTTACTAAGCTCCATGGTAACCGAGGAGACTGCGTCATTGCCTCCCGCACAGGAAAAGTCCTGGACCTATAGTGTACAAAACACCAACAACATTGAATTTTTCCATGATGCTTACAACAGTTTAAACAAAATAACGAGTCAAACAAACAATAAAACTAGAAAATTGGGAAGGTTCACTCAATTGTATACCAGACACATCAGGGTTTAGGGATGACGTACCTTCATTTGTACCAAACAAGTGGGCATGGCCATACGACTCACAGAGTCTGAAGCGGTCTTCATGTCCACTCTCCAGTCCATCTCCACCAGCTTCGGCAATGAAACTGCAGGCCAGAAACATATTAAGCAGGCTGTGCCATTTGTTAATGTGCAAGCATTGACTCTCTGTCCCCCTCTTTCACACACAAACAGCTAGTGGCATGAAAGATAACCGTGGAAAGAATGCAGGAAGGGATACAATGAGTCTTCAGACATAATAGGTCATGCTTACTTTGGTTGGCAAGAGCTTGTTTTGTCCATGTTGAGCTGGTAAAAAACATCGAGCAAAAAAAAAAAAGTCCATTAATGACCTAAGGGCTCTCTATGAGAACAGGACAGGCTACAGTAGATTAAAGTCCTCCAGCAGGCCTACGCGCAACCTACCTGTGTTCCAACAGAATCTTTGTAATTAGGTTCTTCAGATTGGAATGGAAGGTGTCTGGGAAGACAGCCAGGATCTGTTCGGGTGAAGCTAGGTTGTGAAATACCACGTAATGCGCGAGTGTGTGGAGAGCTGTGAGAAGCTGGAAGAGAAACCAGAGTAGCGCTATTTAGAGCAGACGAACGCCTCGGTCAAAAGGCAAATGAATAGGTCTATAATCATACAGGCTAATTCAAGTGAATATGATAAGTAGTAGTATTTGAGAGCTACCTACCTGTTTGGCTTCAGTTGATGACACTGACAGGGTTCCAGCTGTACTTTCCGTCAGTCGCCGTGATTCAGGAGCTCCGGACGGGAAACTGTCGGCACACATCTGCCGGACGGCATCTTTGGACGGAGCCTGGATTCGTTCAGAGAAATAAAAGACATTCGACATGACAACAGCGAGTAAAAGGGCTGCTTAATACTATTCCAGAAAGGATTATGTCCACGGGGTCAGATCGCTCTTCGAGGAGCATCAATTTGAGACGAAAACCAGGTACATCAATAAAATTATATCGTCTCGACTGCTTCCTCTTGCATAACAAACGCTTATTATACATCAAGGTAGTACGTCCCTCTGTAAACATAAATGCATGACGTTTTGATAAAGCCCTGTAAATACCTTCAACAGAAGTTGCAAAGCAGAGAAGTGTTCCTCTGTTAATGTAGCCATCTTGGATTATGCATGTCATGTGATAGGTGAATGAGGGCAGGGGTATTGGGAAATGAAGTCATTTAGGCTACGAGTATGCTATTCAATAACGCATAAGCAAGCTGTGGGATTTAGGCAGAATGCAGTAGTCGAGTTCTTTTTGCTGCAAATAAAATCACTGGTTCTAAAGTTACCACTGAAGAGGGGGGAAAAAAGCATTTCAGTGTTTCATAACAGAGAGAGAAAAGCAATGGCAAGGCAGTTCAAAATTGATTGCCAATAGAATGCAAAATTCGTATGAGCAATGCAATAGGATAAATAAATCCTATAAAAAACATATTAATAGTAATTTAAAAACAAATAAATAAATAAATCCTCATGATATTTTGGGGGCTCCATAAAGAATACAGACTAGGCCTAACTTTACACTGTGAATATGAATATAGCCTACAATACACAATTTTAAATAGGCCTACCCCGAATGATCTTATTTTGGCTTTAGGCTACATAGTGGTATAGCAAGTTTTATATGTTTTAAATTTAAAATGAATGTGATTGCGTTGCACAACACTTCTCTTCTCTTAGGCTGCAGTAATATGGCACAGAGCACCAGAGCCTTCTACTGACTGACTTCCTGTTTTATCTCCCCTTTGGCATGTGATATCTGGGCCGTCTGGCCTTTTGAGGTGGCAGTGTGTGTTTGGAATAGAAAAATGGAAAATGTCGAATAGCATTATGTAGATTGAGTGGGTCTCTTGTGTTGGGTTGGTATAGCTCTGCTTATCTGGCTCCCCACATAAATGCTCTCATAATGTGGCTGTCTTCTCCTCAGCAAGGACAAAAGAGGATGAGGGGGTAGCGGGGTGCCCCCTCTTTTCACTAGGGTCTCCCTGTGGCGCTGAGAAACACATTTGGTATGCAGCGCTGGTTAGTCACTCGTTTTCCATCGTAAAACTACTTCATCGGGATGAGCTGCACAAGAAGAAAGGAAGGAAGAGGGTCAGAGAGAACGTGACCTTCAACTGCAGAGCAATCTGGTCTGGGAAGATTCATAATGTCATAAAGGAAAACAGAGAGAGAGAGAGAGACTGGCTGATGTGTTAAAACTAAACGTTTTCACATTTTCTTTACAACTAAATTAATTAGGTCCGACTGTACTGTACAACTATTATAGGCCAAGTGTTTATTAACTGTGTAGGAGTTGCTTCGGCACATTTTTTTACGCCTACTGCTGTCATTAGACTAAGAGTGTAAGGAGCAGTAGGCTGCAGTCTTTCTCTCTTTGTATTTAATTGAGGCACATGAGGATAGGTTTGATCTGCAGAAAGCTCTCACATAAATAATGGGTATTGGCACATAGGAAACCACAAGAGATCTGATTACACAATTCTACATGGTTTTCACACTAAGGTTTTGCTACACCAAATAAGTTTGCATCACCCAATGGAATCCTAAGTGCTCATTTGGGTGGCTGAAATAATTCATATTTATTTATATATTTATTCATTTTTGAAGTTGCTACAGATTTGCTGAAGTCGTCCAATCTGTGGCAGTCTTTAGGAGGGAGCAGACAAAGTCCTTCATCAAAAGGGAGGTTTATGAAGAAATCACCTTTCCAGGGAACTGAGCAAAACAGCTGACATAATATGTGGCATTTCACAGGAACTTCCTCATAGCGATGTTGGTGATTACAGGAATTCAAGTCAGGAGTTCAAAGACTACAAGACAAGTTTCTGTTTACCACATGGTGTTCATGTCAGTACAATTTTATTACACATATTGTCTTTTCTATATTCTCTGTAATTTTCTAATGACAATGGTATGGTTAACAGCATTATCACCCCACAAAAAACAAAGGCAATTCATGTGCCCTTAGTCAAAAGGAACAGGTTTATGTGTGATAATGTAGTTCCATTCACTGATAATGTAGTGTCAGATGATGGAATTATGTCATGATACAAATGGCAGCGCATTGACTTATATGAAAGAGATCTGCAGCAAGAGGAGGGGAAATTACTTTTCTGTCTGCTTCCACTAAGGCTGCTGGGGCCAACTTGAGTCAGTTTGTTGTGCTGACTAAAGTAAGAGGGTACAATTACCCAACACATTGAGCAATGGACAAGAACCTCTTGGACTTTCAATGTCTGTTGCAGTACAATCTTTTGAGAAGTACTGATCGCCACTTCAGATGTCAGTTTTCTGTCATAACTCTTCACTTTTTAACCCAAGGCTGTATTCACGGCAACCCCTTTAGGCAGGATCAAAAGATAGACACTGACAGTCAGGCATCTATTGATACTAAGTCTATCACCCTGAGCAATGGTAGTTGTCAAAGGTAGTATCAGGTATCTTGTATGGAGGAAGCTGAAAGGAAAGCCGAACTCACTCATTGTGTAGGTGTAATTACTTGCTGAATATTTCATCTGAATACTGAGAATAGACAGATTTCCATTGCATGTTCATTATTTGTTTAAATACAATGTTCATAAAACATTCATGGATTTGTTGCTATTTTTAAAAGGGTTGTAATTTGTTTTTAGGTGCTGTTGCATAGGCCTGTGGGCCTAAGTGTGATGCCAAGTTGTTATTTAAAGCATCAGTCAAGGATTCTATGAGAGAAACAAATAGGCCGTCGGCTAGATGGTATAAGCAGTTCTCCTTAAGAGATAAATGGACAAGACTTCCCATACCTGAGCACAAAATGACACGTCTCAGCATGTCCATAGACCGGCAGTCATCAAAGCAATACCTTAATTAGATGTTGACAATCTGATGTCTCTGACCCTAGTTTAACTCACTGTCCCTTCAGACTTTGAGTGTCAACACGGTCTGCTCTGACTCTACTCCCACTGTCTACACTGCTTATTAGACCTATCATTTAGATTCAACTCTTATCTTATCTTCAACTCTTGCTTGGCTTAAACCAGTGCATGCAGAACTTGTCTCAATGCATGGTCACATTATGCAAAAGCCCTGCTTTTCTCAGGTAGTAATCCACTCCATGGATCCAAACGCACCTACAGTCGTGGCAAAAGTGCAAATTCACACAATCCACTGGCAGCATTTGCTTTGAATATTTTAAGATTTTATATTGATTTAGGATGACCAGACTTTAAAGCTAACACATTATTTATTTTAATATTTACTGTAGGCCTAGAAATAGGAATGTCCTGGCTACCAAGGAAAACGTCCCTGATTTTAATTTCAGAGGTCTGGCCATCTCAGGATGGGTCACAGGTTGGTAAGACTTCAAGTCATCATGCGAATCTCAGGACATGGGTGCTGAATTAACCTCTGTGACCTCTTCTTTGTTTTTAGAAATTAGAGGTGGCCTCCCTCAGATCTGATTGTCTGTCTGAAACCAATTGAAGGCTATAAAAATTCAATTTGGATGGTATTTTAAGCTTGTGGTCTCTAATCCTCAAACAAGTCTGTAAAATTGAAGCGACATATCATTTTCCTTCAGCATGCAATGAAACTGCTGGCGTAGCCAACCACGAAAATCTTTACTGTTAAAAGAAGTAGCTTATGTTTTAAATCCGAACTCTTTTCTGACATACTAGCAGCTATTTTGAAGACACTCCCAAAATGCTGAAGAAATTGAACGTGTTAACCCCACCTCTTCTGCCCTAAAAGGACTCAGTGGGCGTGGCGTAGCTCAAATTGTCTTGGAACTCTGAGAAATCGTACAAGCTTGAGGTTGAGCGGAGCAGTGAAAGAATGTAGCCAGATAAGAGACAGTTTGTGAATGCGGCGCAAGTTGTCTACAATGTAACTTACCGCGATGACTTTCGCCAGCCTCAGACA
Organism: Sardinella tawilis; assembly: GCA_030264315.1. Lineage (NCBI taxonomy): Eukaryota > Metazoa > Chordata > Actinopteri > Clupeiformes > Clupeidae > Sardinella > Sardinella tawilis. The sequence continues at coordinate 19,045,420 of JASCQY010000118.1, forward strand.
CTGATTATGTCCAGTGCCGACTTCGATAAGAGAAGAACTTTCGCAGAAGTAGAGAAATAACAACAGGATAAAGACCAAGCGGTAAGTTTTCTGTCTGATTTTCTTACCATCAATGTTGCGATGCCTCTGCTGCTTTATTGTTTGAGTGGGAGAGATTGTGACTGTCATGATCGTTCGTGTTGCTCTGGAATGCAGGTTTAAGAGTTGCATTGGCTTCTACATTTGATTTAGCCACATGTTATCCTTCACTACACGCCATGGTGTAAAATAAGGCTATTAACTCAATAAGGCTAGTAACTCAAGAACCGAGTCAGTCAGTCGTCTACCATATGTATCCATCAAATCAGTGACGTTAACGTTGATCTATCAGCAGACATTTCCCAACTCTGGCTCCTGTTGACATCTGTCTTCTCTGATAGATACAAAGGACTGTCACATTTATCGCGAGCATCCCTTGAAGGGTCTTGGCGTTCGCATTGCCTTAAGTCATCTCTGTTGTCGTTTTTTTGTTGTTGTTTTCTGAACTGATTTATAGCCTACTGAAAGACCGCATAGTTTATAGTAATACATTCGTGGATAAGCTGTGAATTCGAATCATGAGAGGTCTGTAGAAGGCGCCACATGGGATTTTGTGCAAACTCCTAACTCCTCTCTTGAGTAACGTTAGAAAGGCAATGATCCTCATTCTATGAAATGCCATGAACAACCTGGCATCTGGGGGATGTCATAGCCTACTAGTTTATGTTTAATGCACACCATTCATCAATGAAGACAACCGTTGCAATAGAGTGCAGAGTTATCATCAGTACTTTGAAGCCCCAAGCAGCCTATTTACATCCCCATGAAGTTGAGGTATTCTCCCATTGGAAGTGATTGGAGGGCCCTTGTGGTCTATGAGCTTGTGTACAGTCAGCTGAGTCTCCGAGGGGTCAGTGTGTACTGCCTTAATTGTTCCAGACACATTAGCCTGGTTATGTTTTCTCTGTTTTCGTTGTGCATCAGCCTTGTGCCAGCCGTCTGCTTTAGGGTTTCAGTTATGAATGATGGCAGTAAATGACTCTGGAATCACATGAGATGCCTCAGTCTGTCTATCTGCCCTCTTGGACTTTAAAAAGCCTTGATTGATCTCCTGGTAGGCTACTTGATGACGCACTGCGCAAGGGCGAAAAAGTCCTCAAATTTGGAGTGTCAGAGTGGTAAGGCTGTGCTGGTACCGCCAGCCTCAGTTCAAAAGCCACAGTAGGTTTAGAGGTTACAGTGATGTAACATTCAAGCAATAATGCTAATTTGTCTACTCTTTGTCTTGTGGAAGCCTTTCCAGGCATGAACATTGAGCAACCTGTATTCTCCACACATCAATCACCTCTCTAAAACACTGCTGAATATTGGTACCTTTTAAAAGGGCAGGCGACAGTGCCTGAAAGTACTGAAACTAGAGTAGTGTCATTAAACGAATGAAGATGTCAGTGGTTAACCTTTTCTCTTCCAAGACACACGAAAGAGCAGTAAGGACTGTTTAGAGCAATAAAGACATCGCTTCCTTCTCTGTCTTTGTCACTCTATGCCTTTATGTTTCCTCTCGCTCTCTCTTTCTCTCTCTCTTTCTTGATCCCTCTCTCTATTTTTAAACATCACTCAGACCTGCCATGCTTGTTCCTCGTAGCAGAGGGGCTAGTGACACAGGGTAATAGGTTATTGATTGGTTTATTCGGCCAGAGTTGTCAGGCGGGGCCCCAGGGAATGAGGCAGAGGTCACCCAGTATTAAGCAGAAACCCCCTGACTGATCAGCATGTGGGGGGGGGGTTAGTGGAAAGGGCCCATGGACGTCCGGGTCACCATCTTTTCGACAGCTCACATTGTGATTTGTGTATGTCTTGGCGTGGAGGTCTCCATCTTCTAATGGGAACTCATGTGGTGTGTGTGTGTGTGTGTGTGTGTGTGTGTGTGTAAGTATGTGAGGAAGAGAAAGAGAGAGTGTGTATGTGGAGTGGTTTTGGACTATTTACCTGACAAGACTCTGCGTTCCTCCACTGAAAGTTTCTGGGATTGTTTTCCTAGAAAGATGAGGAGGGGTGGTGCCATAGTGGGTGGGTTTAAAAGGGGCCCTCTGCAGATGAGCTATGCACAACCTTTGGGCTACGTGTGTGTGTGTTTGTGTGTGTGTGTGTGTGTGTGTGTGTCTATGCGTGCATGCGACATGCATGTGTTTTTTTTATTGCTCATCCAGCTGTGGTCACACATGAGACCTGATATGAGTAAGCGTGAGGGGTGTGTGTGTGTGTGTGTGTGTGTGTGTG
>JASCQY010000118.1:19047817-19055317 GCA_030264315.1 Sardinella tawilis
TGTGTGTGTGTGTGTGTGTGTGTGTGTGTGTGTGTGTGTGTGTGTGTGTGTGTGTGTGTGTGTGTGTGTGATTGTGTAAGTGAGAGAGAGGGTGAGGAGGTGTGTATGTGTGTATGAGAGAGAGCTAGAGAGGGGTTGTGTGGATTTCCTCCAGAGTGCCATTATGTTTCAGGGCTTGTTATCACGGCGTGCCTGTGGAATAGCTTAACTGGGGTGGACTGGGGCGTTCCGTGTCGTGGGTGGGATGCATTGTGCACTAATGGGAGACACTGGCCAGGGCACGGCAGCGAAAACAGGATGTTTTTTGCACCTCAGACTGCAGTTTCCTTGAGATGGCAATAAAAGTGGGACTTGTGTAAGCCGAGGAGCAAGGCCTCCGATTGTGCTGTGTGCACGTCCCTGAAAAGACCAGGGGGTGGAAAAGAAGAGAGGAGAGGAGTTTGGTGGGGATGGTGGGGGATAAGGGGGGGGGGGGGGGGGGGTAGCGGAGCTGTGGGCTTGAGGAGTGAAACAGTAATGCTATGCTAAACAGTATGCTATGCTAAAACACTGTGGCCTTTTATGTAACACTTTAGAGTGTGGTGGTCCTTTGACACAGTGATCTGTTCCTTTCTCGGCAGACGCTTACTCTCAGACTGCACAATCATCTTGCCTCTCCAAGGCCTGGAGAGACGTAGGGGAAGAGTAGTGCTTTTGTTTTGTTTTGTTTTGTTTTGAGCTGTGTTGTGTTGTTTTGATTTATTGTGTATTTCTTTTGTTCATCTCAAGGAGAAAAAAAGATTGTTGAGGTGACATTGTGCATCTCTTCTGAGGCTCTGAATTATGCATTCTTATTTTGAAATTCCTACCCTGTGAGTTGCAAATAGGCATCTTCATTCAAGGAGAGAATCTGAGAGAAAAAAACAGCTTTCTGAATGCAAATTGTCTGACCACACAGACACTTGTGCGAAAACAAAGTTAAGGATAAGCTTTCATTGTACACATTTGAGATTGTATGTGCAGAGCTGCGAGAGCACAGGGCTATACTTTAACCTTTCGTTACTTCTTATCTGACTTTTCATTTTTCAGAAGCCTATTCAGCCTCTAACCTGTGTGTGTGTGTGTGTGTGTTTGTGTGTATTTGTGTGTTTGTGTTTGCTTCTCCTCAGATGGATCAGGGCGACGGTGGCTACGTGTTAAGCATCCCGGTGCCGCCCATGATGCGGCGCGGGGGCTCCGACACGCACCTGGAGCTGGAGCGGAGCACGTCGTCCGCCTCCTCGTCTTACGCCGAGCTCTTCCCCGACTTCCGGCGCAGCCGCAGCAGCCTGAGCAGCCTGCAGCAGAAGATCCTGAAGGTGACGGAGCAGCTGAAGATCGAGCAGACGGCGCGCGACGCCAACGTGGCTGAGTACCTGAAACTCGTCAACAGCGCCGACAAGCAGCAGGTGGCGCGCATCCGTCAGGTGTTTGAGAAGAAGCACCAGAAGTCCACGCAGTCCATCGCCAACCTGCAGCGGAAGCTGGAGCAGTACCACCGGCGTATGAGGGACGCCGAAGGCGGCAGCCACAACACCTCCAGCTCCTCGCCCTCCACCCTCAGGCACAACACGTCCAATGCCTCCAGCAACGCCTCGCCCTCCTGCTCGGGCAAGGACCGAGACGAGGCGCCGAGCAGCGGCAAGAGAGACCACCACCTGCGGGACGTTTCGACCGGCAGCGGCCGTCACCCGACGCTAGACAAGATCAAGACCATCGGGCCCGGCGTGTCGCTCTCGCCGCCCTTCTTCTTCAGCAAGCCGCGCGAGTTCGCCAACCTCATCCGCAACAAGTTCGGCAGCGCCGACAACATCGCCCACCTGAAGACCTCGCTGGAGGTGCCCTCGGGCTTCCAGCAGGAGGGGGAGGTCAACCGGGTGCTCAGCAGCAGTGCCAACATGGTGGACAAGCCCAGCAAGTACCCCAGCGATGACGAGGAGTGCTCCACCGGCACCTCCGTGTCGGCCGACAGCAACGGGAACCCCCTCTCGGGCCCCGCCGAGGGCCAGGGGCGGGTGGACCTCCTCCTGGAGGAGGTGCGGGAGATCCGCGATGCCCAGTCCAGCCTGGCTGAAGATATGGAGGCCCTGAAGGACCAGTTCAAGACCGACTACGGCTTCCTTACACAGACACTGCAAGAGGAGAGATACAGGTAGGCGGTGAGCTTCACCGTGTCCAGCTGTCCCCATTTCAGACGCCTTTGTGGTTGGGGTACATTTATCAGGCAGTTGGCAAATGCACCCAGTAAAATGGAAATAAAAATGCTTAAAAAAGGTTTATTTGAAGGTTTAACACTTATAAACATGACGTACAGTATATCGTGAACATCAATTACTTTAATGACTGTTGTCATCTGTTTAAATAATGTTCATGATATGGGTCAAGTTAAAAAGTGTCATCCTTCTGCAGACACTTTCAAATGTGTCTGCAGAAAAGTGTTACCAAAATGATATCTTGGTAGTTTCATCTCATTCTCTCTCTCTCTCTCTCTCTCTCTCTCTCTTTCTCTCTCTGTCTCTCTCTCTTTCTCTTTCTCTCTCTCTCTCTCTCTCTGTCTTTCTCTCTCTTTGTCTATTTCTCTCTCCCCCCCACTCTGTGTGTATTAGATATGAGAGGCTGGAGGACCAGCTGAATGACCTATCAGAGCTCCACCAACACGAGATGGCTAATCTGAAGCAGGTGCTGGCCAGCATAGAGGAGAAGGTGGCCTATCAGGCCAACGAGCGGGCCAGAGATCTCACGGTAACTAAACACTCGTCCATCTTCTGGTCCCCTCCCAAAAGAATGAAAAGCATGAAAGCACTAGAACTACACTAAGAAAATCCAACTGAGAAACAATATCTTTTTTATCAGAGTCCTGGTCAAGATGGGTTGTAAAATAAAAAAAATATAACATAAAAACACAAAACCAAAAGTAAACAGATACACTGGACATCAGAGGCTAAGATGAGTTATGAAAAATAAGGGCACACGTTGGGACCATGATATTGTTTTGGAAACTGTGGTTCAAAGATATGTTCGCACAAATAAGGAGATGGTAAATATTCCAGATTGCATGTCTTGCAGCTCATTTTAAGCTTGCAGGAAACCAGAACATCTTCCTTCTACACAAAAGTTTTAAAGTCAGCTGTAAAGTCAATTTTGAAACAGTGCATTTCTGTTGTTTAATACCCCTAAGATTTTGCAGATTTGGAAATCAATTTCAAAGTGAGATGGTCCAGATCGGTCAGCCAGAGCAAATCCAATGAACTCCAAGATTCATCTGCTTTCCAAGCTAAATTGCCTATAGACCCACATTGAGTTCTCAGCTAGACAGCCTGAAAACCAATTACATTCCAAGGTCTCCAAAGCTATACATTTCAGACTTGGCCAATTACTGTACTGTATATAGCCCATTGAATCAAGTGCTTTGGATAGACTAATAGTAAACATCTTGCATAACTTTTATTATTCAAAGCTGTAATACATAATACATAATAGTACATAATGACATTTGTGACTGATGTGGGGATATGAATTCTCCCGAGCCCCATTATACCTCAGTAATCACTTGGCCTCTGTTTTTACCCTGAAAATTGAACACATTTGTCTTTAGAGGCCGAGAAAGTAATTTCTCTTAGTACATTCTGTATCACTTAGTATTTCTGGTGGCTACAGCAGAATCATGTGTACCCAAACACACTTAACAGGTATACATAATGTTATAGTATAACAAATAGTCTGTCAAAATCTAGTGTCCTTGGCAGTGATTTAGTTGCTAATGTTAAGCAACATTTAGGCTTGTCTTGTTGTCAAGCTAACCATCTAGTGGTGTTGTCAAGGTGACCATTGACTAGCGATGTTTTTAAACTGTCTGTGGCTTTTAATAGTCCCTAGGTCAACTTGACCCTCCTCTCCCCCTTTCAGAATTTTTGAAGACTACTTTTTTTTTTCTGAAAGCTCATTCTGTTAGGCAGTGAAATTCACCTGTTTGCTATTTGGTAAGGTAGCTTTTTTTACGTTGTGAGGTCATTCATTATTAGCCAGGCTAACGCCGCCTATTGGTTCCGGCCAATTTCATTTGCCTCTACCATATAGTCAGGAAACTAACGAATCGCTTTCGTTTGCTTCATCCGCCCAGGCGGACGACCAAATCAGCGAACAGAGAATTCAAACGATGCATTCCAGTGCGTACCATACGTCATGGCCAAACAGTAGCGATTGGTTTAAGCCACGACCAAAGAGTAGCGATTGGTTTTACGCAGATAGTATCTGCCCACCGTCAATGACGGCAAAGCAAACGAATCTCAATCGTTAGTGTTCAGACGCTCTACGGATTGAAAAGAAATAAGCGGCTGATACATCAGGCTAATTCATTATACCACCCCCAAAATATCTGTTCCATTATATTGTATTCTAACACCATGACCCCCGTGAGGAGGCCTTGGAGATGATTAGCTGTGTTTTGAAACTATCTTTTTGGCAGTTTGTTTTGGTACCATCTCTCTCCAGTGTTATTCCCACCAGTCATCCAGGCTATGCACTATGCAATTCTGGGTGGGGGGTGGTAAACCATCAAAGAATAAAAGAGAGAAAGCTTTTCAGCATGACATCATTGGCCATACTGCCATCAAACACCAATTTGCTTGTTGTACAGTAGCAGCACCAACTAGAAAAGCAATCGGAGAGCGCAAACCTCTGCCAAGGCGATATGGGTCATTGACCCAATACAGACGGTGTCGGCACCAAAATTTAATCGTCTGTTCTTTGTCCCAATACCAACTCTGTCTGAAAATTTCATCCAAATCCATGCAGTACTTTTTGAGTTATCTTCCTGACAAAGAAACAAACAAACACACAAACAGACAAACTCAACTAAAAACATAATCTCCTTGGCGGAGGTAATAAGGCTATGGAAAATGTTTGGAAGGTATGGCGTACCTTTAATCAGAGAGTCCACTAGTTTCACACCACAACCTACCTACCTTTTAGTGCTTTAACCCTTTATCGGCTCCTTCCCCATGCAGGAGGCCCTGGAGACGTGTCAGACGCGGGTGTCCAAGCTGGAGCTGCAGCAGCAGCAGCAGCAGGCGGTGCAGTGGGAGAGCAGCGGGGACGCTCGCGTGCTCCTGGGCCGCTGCATCAACATCCTGCTGGCGCTGGCCACCGTGGTGCTGGTGTGCGTCTCCACGGCGGCCAAGTTCACCGCGCCCATGCTGCGCAGCCGACTGCACGTGCTGGGCACCTCTCTGGGCCTGCTGCTGCTGGCCTTCTGCTGGAAGCACTGGGAGCAGCTGCAGTGTGCCCTGGAGCGCCTCCTGCTGCCCGCCTGAGAGCGCTGCGCTCTGGGGGCGGGGAACAGAGACGACTGCGCTCAGGCGCTGGGCTGGGAAAGGATTACGGTTGGATGGCAGCACGATGAAGATAACGGCATCATCACCATCCTCATCATCAGCCTCCTTAATATTACACCTTATCACTAAGGGATAATGACTCCAGCCCCTTCCAGTGGGCTCATCAAGGGCATGCGATGTACATCTGATCAATACTTGGATTGGACTTGGAGGAGAGGACACTTCAGGAACTGTTTTGTTCAGAAACTGCTTGCAAGGCGTTCCATCATGACTGGCAGAAAAATTGTGATGCAACCTCATCCTCATCTCTCTCTCTTTCTTTGTCTCTCTTTCTTTGTCTCTCTCTCTCTCTCTCTCTCTCTCTCTCTCTCTCTCTCTCTCTGCCTAACACTTTTTCTTCCCCTTTAACCATATCTTGACTCACACATGCTATCTCTCTCTACAGTATTTTCTCTTCTGTCCACTTCTTGCCAGGAGTTGAGATATGTGTTTTTTTTTAGACTAAGATTGGAATTGTCAGTATACGTACATGCATATGCAAGATTGGAAGTGTCTGCGTACAATATGTTGACTGGACCAGTTGAGAAAAGTGCAATATCTATAACCTTTTGTAGACCTCTTTTTTAACAAATGTTCTAATTGAATTGTGTGCATGTGTTTTTTTTTTTACTATATCAAACACTCATGGAGGCACCTGTCAGACAGGCACAGAGGGGTTGGGTTGAACTTGAGATTTGAATGCAGTCTATTTGAATGTTATCTAACAGGGTGGCCCATCGTCGGCCTCCGGTTGTGCTGTGAAGCTCTCTTCTGTCCTTAGGTGGACACCTAGTGGATTCATCCCGCTATTACACACAGTAGTGCACCACCACACACGCTCTGCCTGCAGAACTTGCACTCCAGACTCCAGAGCAAATGTTTTGTTTCTCATTAGACTCATTAGACACCCTGTCCAGCGTTGACCTGCAGTGGTGTCAGAAAGGCTTTCAGAGCATCGGCGCTCCGACCTGGACCTCGAAACAGAGCCTAAACTACTGTAGGCCTACCGGTCACTACTGGTCAGGTGAATGTTCAGCACCTGACGTCCGCGAGATGGATGATTGGGGTTCCTGTGGAAACATTTCTTCTTATTAAGACTGTGAGACATTACCTCTGTACTGTTCCAAGCTCATGGAGTATTTTTATACATCCCTGTGGAAATGACCAATGAAATATAAGCCTCATTTTTAAACAACACTTGTGTTTGTTGTGTTATATTCTGATGTTGGATTATTACATTTGTTCAGCCAAGACCACCCTACAGCTTGATATCCAGTCAACATGAATTTAAACTGTATCATCTATCCATTATGTTCATGTAAAATACTTTAGACATGGAATAGGTTATTAGTTTGTATAAATTATTATGAAATGGATTGGAGGTGGAAGAGATTCCATTTATGACTTATTATTCCAAAGAGCCATGACTGTCTCTGTATTTAATGAATTATTTGCTGATTATACACGTCCAAAAAGGACAACTCAAACAAATTCCCAGTTGTTGAAATACTGTGGCAGTGCTGTAATGCAGCAATTGTTTGCCACTGTGCCCATATGACCACTAGGGGGTGCTTGTGCACCATAAGTGAAGGTGACCAAGTTTGCTCTACATCCATGCTGCCATATTTAGCTTCTGTTTACATCCACTGCCACTGGAGTGTCCAAAGCTGATTACTCATCACTCCAAATAGACAAAGAATGAGTGTTTTTGCTGGATATATTTCAAACATCACTATCAATATAGGTGGGGTGTTCACTGTCAGCAAGCAGTGTTTTGACAGATTCAATTATCTCAATGACTCAATTTTCACAACAGTAGCTTTGTACATGCTGTGCAATTGTCTATTAAAACACAATACTGGCCTCAGATGGGCCTATTTTATCATGCGAAAATAGCGTCATCGCCTTGAGCGGCTCAGGTGAAGTAATTCCAACCAAATGCATTAAACATGCCACAGTCGTACATCACCTCCTTGCTAGAATTCCTCCAATTCACAGCAATGGAAAATGTACACACACTGCGTTTTACTGTTTATCCTGCCTTGCAGCTGTTTTCTTTACAGGAATGGGATGAGTTCCCAGGAAAGATTACTACCGCAGCAAGAAACAC
>JASCQY010000118.1:19079550-19105013 GCA_030264315.1 Sardinella tawilis
CACACACACACACACACACACACACACACACACACACACACACACACACACACACACACACACACAGACACACACACCAACCTCTCGTGAACCCTCCCACTGTAAGCTCTCTCAGCCTCTATCCCACAAACAGCAGTCCTTCTGACTGCAGTGGCCTCACAAGGAAATGGCTGGCTCAGCTTGTTCTGTGTGCCTACGTATATTCACTAGATCTCTCTGTTTTGTTCTGTTTTTTTTTTAAGATAGCCCCAGGTACTTTTTGTGTGAGAATCTGGAGTGTCTGCATTCCTGCAACTGTTTTATTTGTTCTCTTAAGAAGCAGGTACTCTTATTGTATATTATTTGAGCACCGTGCAAAAAGCATGCATACCACCCACGCTTAAAACTTCAAACTGACCTTCAGATTAAGATTAGTGTGAAATGGTACAGTATAGATTGGATTTTGGAGTTTGGATGTGTAGTCATTCTTTCAGATTTGAGTATTCAAAGGCAGATTTTCTGCCCAAATTTGCAGGTACTGTTGCAAGGCACAATAGTTGTGATGGAGGCTTCTGAGCTTTTTGTATTGTTAAAAAAAAATGACAGTAAGTATTTAGTCAATGATATTGTACCTTTGTTACCGTCTCAGTAGCTCATAAGAGGCGCTGTAGAACACTAAAGACTACAGAGTTCCACATGAAGTTCCACATTAAGGCCTTTACGGATTTGAGTTTGCATAAATAGAACAGCACATAGTAGGCTACCACAAAATAATGTATCTGTCTTATTTTGGAGTAGAACTTTTTGTTTCAGGAATATAACTTTCTATTTCAACTCCTTACAATGCATCTGCTGTGAATAATGCTATTGTGATCAAGTTATTTGTTTATTAAGCTGCATTAAGATATTTATGTCAGATAATAAATATTGCTTTTTAGAATATTGATATATGATATATTTTGACAGAATGTTGTATGTTTGTTAACCTGTTGTAATAGGGCAGTACTCACATTTTTTTGTTTTTGTTTTTTTTTTGTCATAGCAAACTTGTAACATTTCCAAACTCCTGTCACATGTGATTTTAGTAGAAGGTAGCATTTGCATGCAGATGTGATAGACATTATCTAGTGACCACTTAAAAGTGTTGAATGTCATGGTCATTGAGCTGGTGTTTCTCACAATTTTCCTTCCACATAGAATTCCAAACAAAGCAATATATTGTCTGGGATCTGTGTGGACAGACCCTGAGCTTGCAAGTACAGCTAATTGTACATTTCCACTGATAATGCACATCTCTGCCATCTTTTTATAGACAATAGGACGTCATGCAGAGGCTGACAGGAAAGCGAGACTAATGAGGACAGTTATTTCCTCCCTTGAAATTAAGTGTGACACTAAATAGCAGACGCGTGTGATATTAAGATCTCATCAGCTCTAGTCGTCTACAGTATGTCCCTCTTGTGACCTTTCCACAATGACAAAGTCAATATTTCTGACTGTTCCATGTATATGACATGTTTGGCCAAATTGTTTCACAATTGAACATATTTGGTTAAAATACCACATTAATAATTTTTAATCTGAGGGAAGAGTAGACTGATGGTATTACATTGTTAGGATATAGTCTTGGCTGCAATACAGTATGGATCAAAAACTGCACTCATTCCAGATGCATGTGGTGTTTAAATGACATTCTTCCTATGCTGTTGTAGGGTTGTCAAACGCTTGCTTTATTTTCAGTTGTTTCCTATGCGCCTTGCTGTTTCAAATATTTGTGGCTTTTTTGTTAAATGGAAATATATTTTGTACCATAAATGTTTTATGAAATAAAATATCTCCTGTCTAATGACCCCTGTTTGTGTTTGTCAATGGCACACGTCACTATGAGATGTCATTCAGCATTACACCAAGAGTGAGTGGGAAGTTGAGGAGTAGTTCCTAGCATCAGGTTGCATAGGTCATCGACGGTACACACCTATTAATACCCCTTACTCACAGGCAGTTGTAAACTGTCTCACACAAGATTCATTTTCAAGCATATGGGCTCCTTCCAGGGACATTAGCAAAGAGTTTTATTTTACCTCCACAGTCAGAGAGCGAGAGAGAGAGAGAACCTATATTTTTAACAATTGCTTCCAGCACATGTCTGACTCCATGGATAGTTTTGTCTGAGTCAGTAAAGTTTGTTGTTTTATTTGTATTGTTTCAAAGCTATGTAACATCACTATAAATGCCAGGGTTTGTGTACCTCAAGCTAGTTTTGGGGTAATTTCACAGGTCATGTATGGGCCGCAAGTCAAAAAGTGTCCGAAATTCCATCCATACAGTCCAGGTGATGAAGACGGTCTGGAACAGCCTGGTGTGATGGTGGGCATCTCCTGCTGAGTCACCGGGCCAGGGAGTTCGCTGTCACAGACCATTAATGCCTGAGACAGCCAAACTAAAATACACACACCGTAAAGGAGAACCCCATTAATCTACTCTCTGAGCTGGCGCGCACACACACACACACACACACACACACACACACACACACACACACACACACACACACACACACACAGAGCACGGACAGTACACTCATAATAGCAGTCATCCAACTGATTAGTCTTAGATATATTATATTAGTCATGGCCAGTCTGTTTGGTATGATTTATGACTTTAAAAACAGAATTACAGAATATAGAGTGTTCCAATCCAAACTGTACATTATATGAAGATAACTGTTCATTCCAAGGTACACCATAAAACACACCATAATTAGTCTAATGAAATATACATAAATTATGGAAAGCACATTTATGTGTATAAAGTCGTTTAAATGCTTGCTTGGTCATACTGCTCCATGACCATACACAGTATTTTCAAAATTTCTAGTTAATAAATAACACAATACATACAAGCCAGAAACTGTGTAAATACTGTATGCCTTCCTAGAGAAAATATAACCGGTCCCTGAGGTGCAAGGGTTTGACCAAGGATATATCTTAAATAATAATCTAATTAAATTAAATGATTAAGTATTGATTATGAGAGGAACCTGATTGAATAATTTTAATGAACTGACAGAATCTGTTCGCATGAGCCACGCTGTATGTTTAGTTTCATTCAAGCGTCACTTTCTTTTCTTGGCTCACTTGTTCAGAGGAGACACAGTGACCGCACACGTTTACGATTGAGAAGCGACAGCCCCCCTCTCCCAAGTTTGGAGCACCTAAAAATAAAGAAAGTAGTCACAACTGTTGCAATTGCATGGGGTCCGACCAATCACAGCTAGCTATACTAGACTTAGCCAATCGTTTCTCTCATCTTTATCCTTTGGGATTAGAAAATTGTCCATCACTTCTATGACCATGATTATGACAGGGACATTCCAGGGAATCCATGCATCTGACGTGGACCTAGGGTCTGGGGTCTTTTTAAACCCGGCCTGGCCACGGTCCGCTTTCAATTTCAATAAGAGACTCGACTCTCCACTGCAGATCAACGCATAAACCAACTCCTCTCACCTGCTACGAAGATTCATTTTTCAGAAAGAGAGACTCCAGCGCGAAAGTGTCCATTAAGAAGTAGAGACTACATTTGTCAAGATACTGCCAATTAAAAAACGGGGACTGGCTGCCTTGTAAACTGTAAATCGGATTATTTCATCCATCATTGTCGTGACATAAGTGTCCTCTTAACAAGTACATCCGAAAAGTTTTTCGTTTTTTTCTCAATCCTTTCCAAGCTCTGAACTTTTCGCTGCGGGGACGCGCTTTACACCACTTTGTAAAACTACAGCGTAGTCAATTTCACACTTAGGTATTACATCGGTATAAAAGGGACAAGACAACCGCCAAGATGATGAGCAACAACACTCACTACGACGACCAGCTGCCGCCTCAGTACTACCAGGGCACCGATTTCGGGGACGAAGAGGAGGACGAGATGCCGGCCACAGAGAAAGACCTTGCGGAAGATGCGCCATGGAAGAAGATCCAGCAGAATACCTTCACCAGGTGGTGCAACGAGCACCTGAAGTGTGTCAACAAGAGTGTCACCGACCTCCAGAGAGACCTGGGCGATGGGCTCAAGCTGATTTCTCTCCTGGAAGTTTTGAGCCAGAAGAAAATGTACAGAAAGCATCACATAAGACCAAACTTCAGACAAATGAAACTGGAAAATGTTTCGGTTGCGCTGGAATTTCTTGAGAGGGAACGCATCAAATTGGTATCCATTGGTAAGTGACTTTAAGCATTATTACTTTTAGGTTGTTTCAGTGTTAAACAGAAACCACACAGAGACAGAAAGGATAACACAGAGAGGAAGAGAAGCAGACATACAGAACTCACTTGTACATCATTTTGTGCTGCGTTATATTGAACTAAGTTTCACCATCAACAGAAGCTAAGTGTTTGCTTAGTGAAAAGTGCGGTAGTGCTCAGTGTTCAGCATCAACAGAATTGGAGTGTGCACAGACTGAGGGGTGCTAAGTTGTTGTAACAGAGGAATATTACAATATAGGAATATTATTTTAATGATAGGTAGTGTGCATGGTGTGTCTGTTGTGTGCTGCACAGTGTACGTACACCGACAATGTGCACAGCTCATACCGCTGAACTCTCACAAAGTGGTGATAAGCAGGGAGCTGAGGTCGGGCAGTGGAGGACTCTGACGCTAAGGTGCCACTGAGATCATTGCTTTAAGGAGCCCTCATGCCTGTCTGTCAAGTGGGAGAATATCTGAGAGAAGTTGAGAGAGTTGTGCTGGCCAAATTGTAGAAAGGAAGTGGAAGAAATAAAGTAAAATGAAAGATGCAAGTACACAGGCACCTGTTTGGCCTTCCCACTAGTGCACATGTAGATATATACACACACATACACACACACACACTCAACATCAACATCTTCTGTCTGTGGCATCTGAAGGTCACAGGTCATAGGCTAGAGGGTACAGGCCAGAGAATTGCCTTTTACCCAGAATGCAGCACAAAGTACAAATGAGTGAGCAAGCAGAAGCAGCAGCCACTGAGGGCACACCAGTTGAAGTGTTGAAAGACACTGGCAACATGCTTGTCCTTTCTAGAAGGCCCACTGGCAGCGTTCAGCATACTGGGTGGGGGTTGGGGTGGAGGGGGTGATCTGCCTTCACTGATGCTTGCCACCATCACCACACACCCTGTCATGCATGAGGAAAGAGTTGGATTTAGATGTTGTCCATCAGAATAAATAGACGTCACTTCACACGTCCAGTTGAGAATGAAAACTGTAAACAGTATACTGTTTAACACATAGTTTGTTTTGCCTGACTGTGAGACTGAGGTCACAAGCATTTTCAAATGGTTCATGGTCTCATGACGGCCAGGCCCATTTGTTGGTGAATGACAGAGAAGTGTAAAGATAGATAAGCTGTCTTCTTGCCCCATAGCCGAGTCTTTAAATAGATCACTGATTGGGGCAGCAGGGTTGGTCTGTGTCTGCCTATGCATGTCTGAGGGGGGTGAGCTTGGACTGCAAGGTCATTGCCATTGGTCCACACTTGTGACAGGGACCAGGAATACATTTGGGTGTGACCCATAAAAGAACTGTAAGACTAGACTGTCTAACATGCACAATATATAGTTTCTTTGAGCTTTTGCTGTAGGCCCTCCTATTGGTTTTGCACTGCCTTTTTGAGTGACAAAGAATTTGGGCATAGCCTAAATGCCTAGCTCATCACGATTTGCTCTGCTAATGGGCAGGAAAGAATTGTTGGGCAGGCTGTGAATTGTTTTTATAAGTACTGCTGACTGGTTGTGTTTCCATGAGTCTCCCCTTTGTCACGTACAGTGAGCATAAACACATCACTTTGGTGCCACATGCAACGTTTTGATACAAGAATCTGCCATTAGACAGCAGCTCATTTGTCAGCATCAAGGCTGGCCTCGCCAAGACTGCGGCGTTCATTAAATGCCTGACAGTTACTGCCGTGGTAAACCTGAGCGATGGCTCCCAACAGAGAGCGAAATTCTGTATCAAATTGTCGCTGTGGGCCAGGAGGCAGTTACGAAGGCACCCGCGATGGGTGTTTTTTTTTTTTTTCCTTTCTTTGGAGATGTGGGGAGACTCCCCGTCTCGTGGTGGTGATGTGACCTCATGGCCAAGGAATGTCCCATCATCCTGCTGAGTGTGGATGCGAAGGACAAGGGTCGAGTGCACACCTTCCTCTCAAATGGGAGGCAAGGGGCAAACTGCGCTGTCTTGGGTTAGCCCATGGCCTCCACTTTCCAAACACACTCATCACCTCAAACAACAACTGTCATAGGAAACCTACAGTATTATACAATCTGCGATGCTCTCAGTTTTCGTAAAGACTGCTTTAAAGAGATGACATTTTTACCATGCAATCATAGAGAGTGCTCTACAATTTTCAGACTATGCGTTTAGTTGTCACAGGCTCGAGAAGACAGTTTAGCACATGTTCAATTATGTAGCTAGTGACAGGCTAGTACTGCCTGTCATGTAAAAATGATGAGCTTCTGCCTGTGTTCAACATTCATCGTTCCCTCTCTAAACATATATGTTACTGTCGGAGCTGGACGGCAACTACTTGCAAGGGTGCATGGGGGATTGAAAAAGGGGGAGCTACTGTATATGATATGGTCCGGGTGAAACTGACAACCTCTCTCTCACCATGGGTGCTGGGACTGAGGACCAGGCCAGAAGTACAGTTGGTTGAGTGATGTGTTGGCTCTTGGCATTTTATAAGCTTATACTCTAAGCTAAGATTTTCAGGACTGTGCCATGGTTTCATTAAGGTACTGCTTTAGGATGATCATTTAGACCAAGTGCTTCTCCCTTAACACTTTCTGTCTCGTCAGCACAAATTTGTTATCTTCAGTTGTTGTTGTTGTCTTGAATTTTTTGAACAGTTCCTGTGTTTCTCCCCCTTGTGTTCTACAGACAGCAAGGCCATTGTGGATGGGAACCTGAAGCTTATTCTGGGTCTGATCTGGACCCTCATCCTCCACTACTCCATCTCCATGCCCATGTGGGACGACGAGGATGACGAGGACGCCAAGAAGCTCACGCCCAAGCAGAGGCTTCTGGGATGGATTCAGAACAAAGTGCCTCAGCTTCCCATCAACAACTTCAACAGGGACTGGCGGGACGGCAAGGCCCTGGGAGCCCTGGTGGACAACTGTGCCCCCGGTGAGTGAGTGGTCACTGAAAGGGCACTCACATATATATAAATATAATTTGTTGAAGTGCTAATTGTTAGAAAAAAACGTTAGTTGCCGACATCGATGGTGATGAACCCGATGCGCGCACTGACGTAATGCAAGCTTTTGGTCAGAAACCAAGTCATCATTCAGGTACTCGTGAGTAGAACAGGTGGTCCATTCGTCGGGGGGCCGAGGGGGGTTCCTACTTAAGCCCAGCTCAGTCATCAGTTTGTGATGCCATCTTGGGTTCCTGTTGAAGCTCCGAACCCTCGGAGAGATGGAAGTGCCTTATGTAATAGCCATACTTCAGCACATCCCTGACAGCTGGCCAGGGCTGAGTGAAGCTTTCGTGGACTTCTCTTGCAGATCACTGTTACCGATGCTCTGTCGTAGAATCCAGCCCTAATTTGGGCTGGTTTGCTTGCTAGATAAGATAGAGGGAGAGATCAGATGCGGAAATAAAAGTCCTCATCCCGCCACTCGAGCTTGACAGTTTGATAAAGAGAAGAAGCGTAAGCTCGCACTTTGTAAAGCAGGCTAGATATTTCATTATGGGACCTTAGCGGTTAGCGCAACGAGAGCAAGGGAGATGTCACATTGGCGTGTGTTTACTTGAAACGGGCAGACATGAAACAGCTGCCGCTTAGCCTCTCCAGTCATGACCATACAGGGCTCTGCCTCTCTGCCTCGAGCAGCGGAGATGGTGCGAACAAACACAGTGTCTAGCGTGTCCCTGCTTGACAGACACAGCAGAGTTTCAGACCACTTATTTCTCCAGACTGGTGCATCCTTATTCTGTAACTACACCTCACATTTCCTGCTGGCGGAAAATTAAGTCATAGGCTACTCAAGACACTTTGGAATTGCACCAGCGGGAGAAAGAAAATCCACTTAGACACATATCTACAATTCAGTATTAGCCTTATTTGTTGCTGGAATTGTTCCACACAACAACAATGCATTAGTAATAATAGGATGAACTCAAGTGCCCTCTAATGCAGACACTGTGGTCACATGTCACCCATTCTAATCCAATTTAGCATGTGCAGTAATCTTATGCGCTGTGATGGTCCAGCTCCCGTTACAATGCTAGTTTACCTCTGCTGTTAAAGCCAGCGCAAAACAAAGGGCTTTGTGTGACAGAGGAGCTTCTCCAATTACCGCTTTGGTCGGGTGCCACATCTGGGCGACTTCGTTGACGAGGTTACCGTAGCTGTGGCAACTGCTGAAATAGATTCTGGAAGTTTCACCCCCCCTCCTGAAAACCTTTCCCACACGCTGGATTCCCCTACAGGTCTGTGTCCTGACTGGGAGACTTGGGACCCAAACAAGCCCGTGGATAATGCAAGGGAGGCCATGCAGCAGGCAGATGACTGGCTGGGTGTTCCACAGGTAAGAGACCAACACCATAACACTATAAAGAAAATAAAGGCAACAAGTTGAGAGATGCTAACTGGAATTGCAATGGTTTCATTGTACTTTGTCACTGAGGGACGTGCTTGGCTATTTCTGTAAGGATTTGAGTAGATTACAGGGCAGAGGTTTTAGAGGGGGAGACCTGTTTGACTGTCCATTGGAGCTTTTGTGCAGTGCATGCTAAAATGCTAGCAGTGCTGTAACGGCCCCATGCTGAGTGCTATGGCATGGCAGCTGTGCAGTGCAGTGTAAACTGGGGCATTCCACAGATAGCGTAAGGTGTGTGTCACAGAGTGGCACCCGTTTCTAAAGGAGGTGTGGGAGAGCCGTGGCTCATGGTAAATCCTCTCCTCGGCTTAATTAGGCCCCCGTCCTTAACCCCTCCGTCCACAGCTGCAAATATAGACTCAGGGAAGACATGCACTGCTTGGTTGCAGTACAGTAGGCCCTACTGTGGGGAGGCTGTATTTTTGAAGCCTGTTGGAAAGGCTCTAGTACTGTACAGTATGTGGTTGTGCACTCAAGCCTGTGGATGATATGGAATGTTACTGTAGTCCAAGCATGCTGTTTACAGCAGAGAGGTTATGGATCTGATTACAATCTACCAAGTTGTATCAGTTTAAAAAAAGGTTGGTTAAATAAATGTAATGTAGCCTAATGTATACTAATAATAGTCATGGTAGAGATAGCTCTCTCACTTTCCCTGTTTTTTTTTTCATTGTCCAGGTTATTGCTCCTGAGGAAATTGTGGACCCCAACGTAGATGAGCACTCTGTTATGACCTACCTGTCCCAGTTCCCCAAGGCCAAACTCAAGCCCGGTGCCCCCGTCAAACCCAGACAGCTGTTCCCCAAGAATTGCAAAGCCTATGGACCAGGTGGGCTATTAATGGATGGAAAATGATGTGCTCTTTATGTGAACATGCTAAATATAGGTTATCATTTGTTATTGGTTAGTAATAAACTGTGACATTTTATTCTGTTGTTTTTGAATAGGCATTGAGCCTCATGGCAACATGGTTCTCAAGCCTGCGGAGTTCGTAGTGGAAACAGCTGAGGGCGGACAGGGTGAAATCATTGTTTATGTCGAGGACCCCGAGGGTCATACTGAGGAGGTTTGTTGTCTTCTGAAGTGGAGCTTGATGATGATGATGATGATGATGATGCTGTTCTTGGATACTTCTTGTTCTTTGCTTGTGTCTAAAACTGGTATTCAGTGTTGACTTCTCTGCCCATCCAGGCTAAAGTTGTTGCCAACAACGACCCAAAAAGGACATATTCTGTGTGCTATGTGCCTAAAGTTGCTGGTCCTCACAAGGTAATGACAACCATTCCTCCTTAATGATGTTTTATTGTCTCTTTATAAGATCAACAGTATTGACCGCTAGTGGTGTGACTTATACCTGACTGTTTGATTCCCCAGGTTAAGGTACTTTTCGCTGGACAGGACATCGATAAGAGCCCCTTCTTAGTGAATGTAGGAAAAGCCATGGGTGACCCCAACAAAGTCCAGGCCCGGGGTCCAGGGCTTGAGCCCGTTGGCAACGTGGCTGCCAAACCAACTTACTTTGACATTTACACAGCAGGTAGGGAACTGCATCAACTCTAGGGGGCAAGGCAGTCTCTGAATAAATAAAAGGAGTAGTACCTTCTTGACAACAAAATTGCATTAAATTAATTTTGAAAAGAAAGAAATTCTCTTTTATAATGCCACATTTTAAAAGTCTAATTTCCATACGCCACCATGTTGTTTCCCCAGGCGCTGGAGAGGGTGATGTTGGAGTGGTCATTGTTGACCCCCAAGGTCGCAGGGACACAGTAGAGGTCATGCTGGAGAACAAAGGTGACAATGTGTTCCGCTGCACCTATAAGCCCATGATGGAGGGCCCTCACAACATCCACGTGACCTTCGCCGGGCAGCCCATCCCCAACAGCCCCTTCCCTGTGCAGATCTCTGAAGGTAAGTCCCAGAGCATCACCCCCTGGTGTCTTTTTAAACTACCTTCATTTTTACCTTCAAGGGAGCTCGGTCTCCCTGTAATGACATTTCTCACAAGTCGGTTGACTGTTAGACTGTAGTGTGTTGACTGAGGGGGGAACGTGCTTCTATGGAACATGCATGTATGAACACGATTATCTGTCATTTGTAGCTCCCCAGAAAGCCCCAGTGGGGTCCCCTGTGCAGATTCTCCCGCAGGCTGTGCGCACCCCACCTGTGGATAAGCCTAAGAAAGGTGCACCCAAAGTGCCACCCAAACCTGCCCGACCAAGTTAGTACAGGTTGCTGGGCGAGGCTCGTGCCCCTTTGCCCGGCTCTCGCCAGCCGAGCCTCACCCGCACGCCCCTCTGTGAACCTCTCGCTGCTTGTGTCTGGTGCCCGCCGATATCCCGATAGTCACGTGATCTGTGTCCTGTGCTTGGGCCTCCGCCTTTGGGCCCCTCCCCCGCCCCGCTTGTGGCAGCTTGATGCGATGCGTCACCTGAGGCATGCTGAGAGCAGGGAATGTCCAGGGAATGTCCAGGGAATGTCCAGGGAATGATTGCTTTCCTGCTAATGGGAAAGCGAGTTGCAAGCATGTAGGGAAAGATGTCTTTTGTCCAGAATTGTCTGTTGTGGTGATTCGTTTCTCACTGAGCATGCAGACAGCACAAATAAAATATGTACAGTACATGTCTCTCAATTACAATACAGTACAACGAAGTAGACCTTTGCACGATGCACAATTTTCACCCAAGAATGTGGTTTTATGTTTTGTTTACGGTTTGGAAAAATGTTTGTTGGAGTGATTCATTGAAGCATTGTGCATAAAGCACCTCTACACAGACCAGTGTTAGACCATTGCTTGTATCTTCATGTCCGTTGTCAAAAGTGGTGTGGAAACGTCACAGTATTGTGTTGGCACCAATATGTATTGCTTACTGTTTGATTTGGTCATTGTGAAGGTCATTTGTTCATCATAAAGCAATGTGCTAGTGTCATTTCTTGTCAGTCGTCTGCTCTGAGATCAGTCCTCATGCTCCGTGTCCTATGCCATCTGTATTGCTCTATCGCTCTGTGAGGGCAGCCCATGTGAACATCCTGTAGCACTAAGCCCTCTCTTCTCTACTAACCATGACTGTAGTCAGCTAGCGCCGCCCGCTGCCATTGGCCTCAGTCTGATGACCGTCTAACTCTGTCTCGTTCCTCCCTCTCTCTCTCTCTCTCTCTCTCTCTCTCTCCTTTCATCCATCAGCCAGCAACGCTAACGCCTGTAGGGCTACTGGCCGCGGCCTGCAGCCCAAAGGGGTGAGAGTGAAGGAGGTGGCCGACTTCAAAGTCTACACCAAGGGAGCCGGAACTGGGGAGCTCCAGGTCTCCGTCAAGGGTCCAAGTAAGGAGCAGTTTATTTTCTTTTCTTTTCTCTTCTCTTCTCTACTTTTCTTTTCTGATATGCTGTCTTCTCTTTTTCGCTCTTGTAAAGCACTTTGGGCCAACTTCTCTTTTTGAGCTCCATTAAGAAATGTATTTGACTTTTTGACAGTTTTTTTTAATCACACCAGGTTGTGATTACTGAACTAAATGGCATGAAATGAGTGCTGATAGAAGGGGGCCCTGCAGATTTACAAACAGGCTTTGTGCTGTATGTTCTCAGATGGAGCCGAGATCCCAGTGAAGGTGCGCGATGCTGGAGATGGTGTGTATGAATGTGACTACCAGCCTATGGTGCCTGGAAAATACACAGTCACCATTACTTGGGGCGGACAGCCCATCCCACGCAGGTGATGAATACTTTTACTTTGCTTCCAAGTGCTGCATATACTGTATGAGTTTGAATATACTGAGTGCAGATAAATTAAATTAAGCAATGATTATAAATTATTTTAAATGTGGTATTATCTGTAGTTTGACATTAATTTTCTGCTTGTCTGTGATCATTAGTCCTTTCGAGGTTGAGGTGGCCGTGGAAGCAGGCCAGCAGAAAGTGCGTGCCTGGGGCCCAGGTCTTGAGACGGGCATGGTGGGCAAATCAGCTGACTTTGTGGTGGAGGCCATCGGCACTGAAGTTGGAACTCTTGGTAAGAAATGTCAGCATAAGAGCTGATGTGATCTGTTGTGACTGAAGAGTGGAGCGCTCTAGAATCTGTGTCTGCCCGTGTCTGTTCAGGCTTCTCCATTGAGGGTCCATCCCAGGCTAAGATCAACTGTGATGATAAGGGTGATGGCTCCTGTGATGTGCAGTACTGGCCCACTGAGCCTGGCGATTATGCAGTTCATGTCATCTGTGATGACGAGGACATCAAGGACAGCCCCTTCATTGCTCACATCCTCCCAGCTGCCAACGACGTCTTCCCCGAGAAGGTCAGTGCACCTGATGTACAGTACATGACTGACAGCTGGCCTACCTCATAGACTTCAGATCTTACTGAAGTCTCATAGATTTCACATAGCAGAATTAACTCACTTATTTCCATTGCAGGTTAAAGCCTTTGGACCAGGTCTTGAACCCACTGGCTGCATCATCAACAAGCCAGCTGAATTCACCATTGATGCCAGACAGGCTGGAAATGGCAAACTCAAGCTCTACGCTCAGGTAACCTACAAGCCTTCCGTGTCAAGGTGTTGTGTTTTTTATTTCTGAAGATCAGGTCTGTGTTGACAGCTCAGCTTTGTGCTTGTAGGATGCGGAGGGCTGCGTCATTGACATTCAGATCACAGACAAGGGCGACGGCACCTTCTTGTGCGTGTACATCCCCACCAAGCCCATCAAACACACCATCATCATCACCTGGGGCGAGGTCAACGTTCCCAATAGCCCCTTCAGGGTATGTCTATCCGCCTTGTAGCCCATTCACCTACATTACATACTTTACTTTAACTCTCAGGAAAATTCCTCCATCTTGTTCTGTGTTGAATATACAGTACCTATGGACATGCTATTTTGCCGCCCGACAGGTTATGGTTGGCGAAGGATGCCATCCAGACAAAGTTAAGGTTTATGGACCGGGCGTGGAGAAGACAGGCTTGAAAGCCAATGAGCCTACCTACTTCACTGTTGACTGCAGCGAGGCGGGCCAAGGTATGAAAAGCTTTGCACCAGAGCATTCTTTGAGTGCTTTGCATTTTGCACATCCAGGCCAAATCATATGTCATGTACTGTAACATCTGAACTGAACTGATTTGAATTGATGTCCTGTGCATGACAGGCGATGTGAGCATTGGAATCAAATGCGCCCCTGGAGTGGTTGGGCCTGCTGAGGCAGATATCGACTTTGACATCATTAAGAACGACAACGACACATTCACAGTCAAATACACCCCCCCTGGTGCTGGCCGCTACACCGTCATGGTCTTGTTTGCTGATCAGGTAAGACAAACCCTAGTTACATCCATTTTTTTTAATTGTGTGTATCATTTAATAGGATTAAAAGTGTGTTTTTAACGGCTTTTCTGTGGTGTTGCGGTCCAGGAAATCCCCACAAGCCCCTACAAAGTGAAAGTGGACCCATCTCATGACTCAGGCAAAGTGAGAGCAGAGGGCCCTGGACTCAACAAGACAGGTGAGGACTGGAAAATGACACGCCGAGCCAACCTCAGAGACACTCTTCAAAGCACAAGCATGCGGCTCACACACTCTTGAAGTGTAATATCAAACACTGAACACTCTCTCTCTCTTTCTCTCTCTCTTTCTCTCCCTCTCTCGCTCTCTCTTTCTCTCCGGCCAGGCGTGGAGGTGGGCACACCGACTCATTTCACCATCTACACCAAGGGCGCGGGGAAGGCCAAGCCTGAGGTCAACTTCACAGCGGGCGTGAAAGGAGAGGCCGTCAAGGACTTCGAGATCATCGACAACCACGACTACTCATACACTGTCAAGTACACTGCCCTTTACCAGGTGAGAATAGTCTGAGCATGCGTGGAATGTGAATACCCCCCCCCTTCTCTGAATAATAGACCTGTTCAGATGTACTGTAGTTATCATTGCAACTCCACTTGCATAACCCTAAGAAATGTTTATCATCTAAGTGAGTGACCAGGAACCTGTTCCCCCAGCTAATGTCACCTGTCCTTGTGACCCTCCCACCAAATGCCTGTCAGATCATCCTGCTCTTCCTCATTCTGTCTTTCTCTTTCTCTCTCTCTCTCTTTTTCATTCCATTCTTCCCTGGCTGTGCCTCCTTCCCTGTGATTAACGTTTGGTTCGTGTAGGGCAACCTGACCATCGCTGTCAGCTACGGAGGAGACCCAGTTCCCAAGAGCCCTTTCAACATCACCGTGGCGCCTGCTCTGGACACCAACAAGGTCAAAGTGCAAGGCCTCAACGAGAGTAAGTACTGACCAAACAGGAAGATGTATATTCTTTTGCATACGCATGCCATGCAAAGAATTATTTATTTATGATATGTATTATTATTATTATTATTTGTTTCTTTGTTTATTTGTTTATTTGTTTACCATTTCCATGCCATGCTTATGCACATAATGTACAAATAAACCACTCTATTTAATTCAAAATGATAAATTCCCTATCCAGATGAAAATACAAATTTCATCTCCTTGAGGAGGCAATAACTGATGTTTTTGTGGGTATTTTGTCCAGGGGTTGAGGTCGGAAAGGATCAAGAGTTCACTGTGAACAGCAAAGGTGCTGGTGGCCAGGGGGAGGTGGGTGTGAAAATGACATCACCCTCTGGACGTCCAATCCCATGCAAGCTGGAATCCGACAAGGCCAATGAAACAACTTCTGTGAAGTACATCCCACCTGAGGAGGGCCCCTACAAGGTTGACGTCACCTATGATGGCAACCCAGTTCCAGGGAGCCCCTTCTCTGTGGAGGGCGTTATGCCAGCGGACCCCTCAAAGGTGCACAGAATTTTTATATATATTTATTGCATTATTAATTTACTTATCAGATTTGTTGCGGTTGGAGTCATTTGGGATGCGGTTGGAATCAAATTATCTCGCTAACCATATTTGTTGGGGTTGGAGTAATGTCTTTTTTTTCTTTTTTTTTTCAAGCCATTGCCATAATAAATGCACGCTGTGTATTTCACAGTTCTTCTATCTTTTTTTCTATCTCTCAGGTGCGTGCCTATGGTCCAGGATTGAAGGGTGGCATTGTGGGTCAGCCGGCACCTTTCGTCATCGACACCAAGGGTGCCGGTGCTGGTGGCCTGGGTCTAACTGTTGAAGGCCCTTGCGAGGCTAAGATCGAATGCCAGGACAACGGCGACGGCACCTGCTCTGTGTCTTACCTGCCCACCGAGGCCGGAGACTACAACATCAACATCCTCTTCGGCGAAGTCCACATCCCTGGGTCGCCCTTCAAGGCGGCAGTGCGCCCTGCCCTGGACGCAGGCAAGGTGGTGGCGAGTGGACCGGGTCTGGAGCGAGCTAAGGCTGGCGAAGCGGCCGTCTTCACTGTGGACTGCACGAACGCTGGCGACGCCGAGCTGACCGTGGAGATCGTCTCCGAGACGGGCGCCAAGGCCGAGGTGCGCATCCAGAACAACAATGACGGCACCTTCTCCGTCACCTACATCCCGCCCCTCCACGGCGTGCACACCATCACCATCAAGTACGGCGGGCAGATGGTGCCCAAATGCCCCATCCGTGTGCAAGTGGAGCCTGCAGTGGACACCACAGGGGTCACAGTCTACGGCCCAGGAGTGGAGCCCAGAGGTGAGAGGCAAAGCCTGGGGTTTGTGTTTGTGGCTCTGGTGCTTGTGAAAGTCATTTAGTGCATGTGGGTGTCATTTAGTGCTTGTGGAAGTCATTCAGTCATATTTACAATGCAGGTGATAATCTTTGCCTTATGTAGAACAATGACACATGGAATTGTCATGTGCAGTGCTAACACCCCCCCCCCCATCTGCTCACAGGTGTTCTGCGTGATGTGACAACCCACTTCATCGTGGACGCCCGCGCCCAGATCAAGACCGGAGGAAACCACGTCAAGGTCCGCATCATCAACCCCTCAGGCAACAACACAGACGCCTACCTCACCGACAAAGGCGACGGCACCTACAGGGTGGAGTACACTGCTTATGAAGAGGGTGAGCAACCACCCCACTGCACACACACACACACACACACTGGTGTCTGACCAGTTTGGCTGCCACAGGGCAGGGATTAAGTGTTGAAGACAGACAGAGCCGAGCTTTGGAGATTTATTTGACATGTTATTTTAGAAGGATTAGACAGGCACATGATCGGGAGAGTTGGACAGGGATGTGTGAGAAAAAATAGTGAAAGAGAGAGAGAGAGCGATAAAGAGGGAGAGAGAGAGAAAGAGAGATAGAGGGAGAGGGATGTGGGGGAGATGAATGGGAGCAGGTGCTGTGTGCTGTCAGTGTTGTGTGCTGAAGAGAGAGAGAGAGAGAGAGAGAGTTAAAGAGAGAGAGAGAGAGAGAGAGAGAGAAACATTAAAGGAGTCTATGGGGAGTGAGCTGAGGGCTTTGAGGGAGAGATAGTGGAAGAGGGTGGTGGTTGTTGGGAGGAGGGGTTGCAGGGGCTGATAGAGCGTGTTCGGTTATAAATAGGAGGTGTGCCGGGAACAGGGGCTCTTAAACTCAGACAGGTATGTGTGCCATGCCAGACTCCAGCCGAGCGAAGGGCAGAGAGGCAGCGTTTAGTCATGCTTGTGGCTCCGCTCGTCTCTTCAAGGCAAACAAGCGTCCCGAAATAAAGGCTTTAGTTATGGCTGCCAGGCTCTTGCATGGCCATAAGTAAAGTCCCAGTAAACTGCCCACCAAAGTCTTTACACACATCGTCATCTAGAAAAGGTTTACGGTGACCCAAAATAGACACCACACAGCTCATTGTGAGACATTTGCTCATGTTTTATATGCATTATATATGCTGTAAATGTATGCTGAAAACAGCATTTGTTTAATATATATATATGCCATGCTGTGCTTGTTGTTTAGGCATCCATCTGATTGAGGTCTTGTACGATGAGGTTCCCATCCCCAACAGCCCCTTCAGAGTGGGTGTGGTGGAGGGCTGTGACCCGACTCGTGTGCGTGCCTTCGGGCCCGGACTTGAGAACGGCTTCACACACAAGCCAAACTGCTTCACAGTGGAGACCAGGTACACCTCACTCATCAGCCTCTCAAATGTAGTTTAAGTGTTTGTTCTACAACTATTAGGTCCTGTAGCCAAGCAGTCTCGCTGTAGCTCGTTATAGCTATAGCAAACCAGTCTCTTATCCACTCTCTCTCTCTCTCTCTCTGTCTCTCTCTCTCTCTCTGTCTCTTCTTCTGTGGCTCCACAGAGGTGCTGGCACTGGTGGTCTGGGCCTGGCCATTGAGGGACCATCAGAGTCAAAAATGTCCTGCAAAGACAACAAGGACGGAAGCTGCAGCGTGGAGTATGTGCCCTTTATCCCTGGTGACTATGATGTCAACATCACCTACGGAGGCCAGTCCATCCCAGGTACTCCCCTCAGTCGCTGGCTATGAGTGAAGAATACAAGGACATTTTATCATCACATGCATATAGTTACTGGATACTGGAAATCCAGTGGAATTGCATTGATCTCCTTGTCAGCTTATATTGTGTATCAATACGGAATGAAAAATTGGATAGTTTTGCATAGTCCTCATCCTCCCTTTGTGTGTGTGTGTTTTTTAGGCAGTCCATTCCATGTGCCAGTCAGGGACACCATCGACCCCAGCAAGGTGAAGTGCTCCGGCCCCGGACTGGGCCCTGGTGTGAGAGCTCACCACCCACAGACCTTCACTGTGGACAGCCGACAGGCAGGACAGGCTCCCCTGGACGTCAAGCTTTATGGGCCATCAGGTAAAAGTAGAACCCCCCCACACACTATACTGTACACTGAATTGACTATTGATTTATGAAGCTTTTATTTTGACTTTGATTTAGGTTTGACTAATTGACAAATTTCTTATAATTTGCTCTTGTATGGTTACTTTAGGTGCCACTGAGCCTGTTAAGGTCATGAACAATGGTGATGGAACCCACACTGTCAACTACACACCTGCCCAGGAAGGTCCCTACGCCGTGTCCGTCAAGTATGCCGACCAGGAGGTTCCCCGCAGGTGAGCACCGGATCCTTTACCCCTTTCATTCCTAACGCATCAGCAACAGCTAAATGCTTTTTTGATTTAATTGCTCATTTATATTCAGTAACATGACTGAGTCAACTTTCCTCCCTCACAGTCCCTTCAAGGTCAGTGCAGGCCCAGCACATGACGCCAGCAAGGTCCGTGCCAGCGGCCCTGGCCTGAACACCTCTGGGGTGGCCGCCAGCCTGCCCGTGGAATTCACCATCGATGCCCGCGATGCAGGAGAGGGCCTGCTCACCGTCCAGATCCTGGTGGGTTTCCTCTTTCCTCCACTCTCTTTTTACCCCCCTCTGACCTCCATAAGGCTTCTCATGTTTTACTGGTCAACATGGGAATGGTGTTATTGTTGTTGACATGGAAATCTGCGTGTGTTTGTGTGACAGGACCCTGAGGGCAAGCCTAAGAAGGCCAGCATCCACGACAACATGGATGGCACCTACACCGTGTCTTACGTGCCTGATGTGATCGGCCACTACACCATCACCATCAAATATGGAGGCGATGAGATCCCTTATTCCCCCTACCGCATTCAGTCCCTGCCCACTGGAGATGCCAGCCAGTGCCTTCTCACAGGTTAGCTGCTAGCCATGTCCCTTTGGCCTCTAAAGAGCCCCTTCCCTGTCCCTGTCTACAGGAGCTCTCTGTACACCGCATGGCATGGGTGGAGGGTTAGTGAGGTCCTCTTCCCCTGTAAAGCACTTTGGGTGCCTTGAAAAGCACTACATAAGTCGAATGAATTATTATTAAAGATTGAATTATTATTTATACCTGAGCAATGAACTGATTACCAGCATTAACACTATACTCTTTCTTTATTTGTAGTGTCCATTGGAGGACACAGAGTCGGTAAGCTGCTCTTGTCTACTCCTTGATTCTATTATGTAATGGCACCATGTGTAGTAGTTTAGCATCGTACTGCTAGCGCTGTTGAATGCTATTCCTGAATGTTTGCTGACACTCTCCATGCTCCCTACAGAGAGCCTTGGGCCCAAAATCCAGATGGCTCAGGACACCGTCATCACAGTGGACGCCAAATCTGCCGGGAAGGGCAAGGTCACCTGCACCGTAATGACCCCCAACGGTATGGAGGTGGACATGGACGTGGTGGAGAACCCCGATGGCACTTTCGACATCTACTACACGGCGCCCGAGCCGGGCAAGTATGTCATCACCATCCGCTTCGGAGGACAGCACATCCCCAACAGCCCATTCCACGTCACGGTGAGTAGCAAGCACAAGTGCCGGTCCACTCTCACTGTCTCTGGCCATATGCTATGGTTAGCAGGGCTACGTGCTAATAAAGAGCACTCTTCCTAATCCTATTAGGCCACCAAGGAGCCAGTCGTTCCTAGAGAGGACTTAGAAGGCATGTTCCGCCCCCTCAACCTCGTCATTCCTTTCACCGTGCAGCAAGGAAAGATTACAGGTGAGGCCCCTCCCATTTTCCAGCCATGGTGTAAGTCCATTTGTCCAGTAGCACATGCACGCACACATGCAGTCACACACACACACACACACACACACATACACACACACACACACACTCACACACTCACATGCAGGCATAGAAGATGATGAGTTTCATTGGTTGTTTTCTGTTCAGGTGAGGTGCGTATGCCCTCTGGGAAGAAAGCATGTCCCCAGATCACCGACAACAAGGACGGCACAGTGACGGTGAAATACGCTCCCACTGAGAAGGGGCTGCACGAGATGGACATCAAGTACGACGGCAACCACATCCCAGGTAAACGACCTGTTTCATGAGAAGCAGTTGCCAGAGAGATGCTTTGCCTTGTATGTCCGGTCCTCTGATGTTTTTTTTACTTCTCTGTTCATCCCACAGGAAGTCCTCTGCAGTTCTACGTGGACGCCATGAGCACGGGTCAGGTCACGGCTTACGGTCCTGGTCTCTGCCACGGCACGGTCAACAAGCCTGCCACCTTCACGGTGGTCACCAAGAACGCTGGGGAAGGTAATGTCGTTAGAAGACATGTTAAGGCATTTACGTGAATAGAAAATCACTGAACTGAACCACTGAACAGATGAAAGTACATTTTGTGATATTAATTCATTTCTTTGTTCCCTTTAGGTGGTCTTTCTTTGGCTGTGGAGGGACCCTCAAAGGCAGAGATCACCTGCAAGGATAACAAAGATGGCACCTGCACTGTGTCTTACCTGCCCACAGCTCCTGGCGACTACAGCATCATTGTGAAGTTTGACAACAAGCACATTGCTGGCAGCCCCTTCACTGCCAAGATCACAGGTACAGTACACAGAGAACAGACATTGATTATTTTAGACTTAAAGACATTGTGGCCTTTTAGGCAGCAGTACATTCTTCATCGTACTCTTTTGTTGTCTGTCCGTCTCCAGGTGACGAGTCCCTCAGGACATCCCAGCTGAATGTTGGCACATCAGCAGACGTGTCGCTGAAGATCACAGAGACAGACCTGAGCTCTCTGACTGCCAGCATCAGAGCGCCATCCGGCAAAGAGGAGCCCTGTCTGCTGAAGAGACTGCCCAACAGGCACATTGGTGAGCATCCGCCATAGCCTTTGCTTTTCACCCCTCCTCTTTAATCAGCAGATATTTTTCAAAACTATCAGGAAATAAACTAAAACTGGCTGTTATAAATGTAAATTTATATATTGATCGAATTTCTTGCTGTATTGCACCCTTCTTATGCATGTTTTTAAAATATTATCCCCACTCTCTCAATCTTTGGCTACCCAGGAATCTCCTTCACTCCTAAGGAGGTGGGTGAGCATGTAGTGAGCGTGATGAAGAGCGGGAAGCATGTGACAAACAGCCCCTTCAAGATCATGGTGGGTGCATCAGAGATCGGGGACGCCAGCCGGGTCAAGGCTTATGGCAAGGGCCTGGTGGAGGGCCACACCTTTGAGGTGGCTGAGTTCTTTGTTGACACCAGGAATGCAGGTAAGGAAATAAAAGCTCTGATTGGCTAGTGATAAAATGTTGGGATAAAATGTAGCCTACAGTACTGTATATACTGTAACTGCTGGTCATGAAAAGTCATCTCACACTTCTTGTCTGGCATTTGTATTTTTCCCTATTCAGGTTATGGTGGACTGGGGCTGTCTATTGAAGGTCCGAGTAAAGTGGATATCAACTGTGAGGATACGGAGGACGGGACATGCAAGGTGACTTACTGCCCAACAGAGCCGGGCAATTACATCATCAACATCAAGTTTGCCGACAAGCACATCCCAGGTCAGTTTTTTCACATCCACAACTTTCTGAAGTATTAGGCAGCTCACTCCCATGGGGCGCTAGGCTAACTCCTGAGCAGCTAACACACTCATCTAACTGCGCTTTGTCCTCGGTTGTTCTCATACAGGAAGTCCATTCACAGTGAAGGTGACAGGAGAAGGCAGGATGAAGGAGAGCATCACAAGGAAGAGACAGGCTCCCTCTATTGCACCCGTTGGCAGCACATGCGACCTCAACCTCAAAATCCCAGGTGAGGAGGACCGCAGGGTGAACAAATGAGCAAAATTAGCATTAGCACTAGCGTAAAGTTAGCGCACCAGCGCTACACCCAGTTGACCAGTAGTCATAAGTGGAACCCCATGTCCCATAAGTGGACATTATATCTGACTCACTTGAACTTCTTCCCCTCAGGAAACTGGTTCCAGATGGTCTCTGCTCAGGAGCGGCTGACCCGCACGTTCACACGCAGCAGCCACACCTACACGCGCACAGAGCGCACGGAGATCAGCAAGGTGCGCGGCGGCGAGACCAAGCGGGAGGTGCGCGTGGAGGAGAGCACGCAGGTCGGCGGTGACCCCTTCCGGGACATCTTTGGCGACTTCCTGGGCAGGGAGAGGATGGGCAGCTTCGGAAGCCTGACCACCAGAGCCGAAGGTACTGTACTGTAAGCTAAAGGGGCCCTTTTGAATGCTCTATATTCCACCCTGACGCTAAATAGGCTACCATTCACACTTCTACAGCCAGTGAAGCAAAGCGAAAATGGCTGTCTCTGACTCTGTGGCTAATTGCGTGGCCTTCGGATAGAAGCCACTGACACATGTGTGCCCACGAGATTGTGCGCTCTGGTGGGCTGGTGCCAGTGGGTGGTAGCCAACAGGGGAACAGTTTGAGCT
Organism: Sardinella tawilis; assembly: GCA_030264315.1. Lineage (NCBI taxonomy): Eukaryota > Metazoa > Chordata > Actinopteri > Clupeiformes > Clupeidae > Sardinella > Sardinella tawilis. Next base: position 19,102,323 of record JASCQY010000118.1, read on the forward strand.
GCAGCTTGGCTCCTGTCATCTTTAATGGTGTGCCAGCCCCTCCTCCTCTGTCTCCTTCTCTGCCCGGGGCGGAATTTAGTGCTGATTATTTCGAGGCCTAATGCGACGCTGGACTGGAAAATATGATGCAGCCCCCGCAGTTGTCCACTGGGAATAGGAACTGCAGTGTCAGGGGGGGAGGAGAGAGAGGGAGAGAGGGAGAGAGAGGAAGATGGATAGACATAGATAAAGGGAGGAAGAGGGGGGAAAAGCAGAGCGAGAGACTTTACCTTTTCGACTTGTTTAGATTGCTAGTCTCTAAGGGAACGGAAGATAGAAAATGAGCCTCCCACTCCCATCGATTCGCTTCATCTTCTCACTCTGTGTATCACAGGCTTATTGATCAGAGCAAACGGGGGTTTCATAACATTAATCTGGGCGTGGAAGGTGTGAAATATGGAGCTGTTGTGCCGCAGGAACACTTAAATCAATGAGGTTTTACCTAAAACACTTTAGAATATGAGTATCCTCCCACTAACACTCTTCCCCAATCTCTCTCTCTCTTTCTCTCTTTCTCTTTCTCTCTTTCTCTTTCTCTTTCTCTCTCCCAGGAGAAGCCGGGGTGCAGCCACTGACTGCTCAGGTGACCAGCCCCGGAGGCAAGACTGGAGATGCTGAGATCGTGGATGGAGGGGACAGCACTTACAGCGTGCGCTTCGTGCCCCAGGAGATGGGCCCCCACACCGTCAATGTCAAGTATAGGGGCCAGCACGTCCCCGGCAGCCCCTTCCAATTCACCGTGGGGCCCCTGGGAGAAGGAGGAGCCCACAAGGTTCGGGCCGGAGGCACTGGATTGGCCAGAGGAGTGGCTGGAGTTGCATGTAAGTACCAACGTCTTCCTTCAACCCCTCCTTCCCAAACGCCCCCCCCCCCCTCCATCAACTCCAGAGTCATTTCTGCAGAATGAGCGCTGTTTATTTCCGCTAAGATGGGAAGAGTCTATTTTCTAACCATGACCAACCTCTTCCCTCTGTGCCTCTCGTCTCCTGACAGCTGAATTTAGCGTGTGGACACGAGAAGCTGGCGCTGGAGGACTTTCCATCGCGGTGGAGGGGCCCAGCAAAGCCGAGATCTCCTTTGAAGATAGGAAAGATGGCTCCTGTGGAGTTACTTACATGGTGACAGAGCCAGGTACCTGAGAGGAATGAGAAAAACTCAACTGCCTTTAGTGAACAGTCACATATCCAACCCCCCCCCCCCATACTTTACACAAGAATTCTGCTGCAAGCCACAGTGCTTGCAGGAAACTGGAACTAAAGCGGAAAGATGTTTTTCTGTCACGTTGTTTGATCTCTTGGGTTTGTTCCCACAGGTGATTATGAAGTGTCAATCAAGTTCAACAATGAGCACATCCCTGACAGCCCCTTTGTCGTGCCGATTGCCTCTCTATCCGACGACGCACGCCGACTCACCGTCACGAGCCTGCAGGTGAGTGGAGCTCACACAGATAAAAGAGGCAACTTCAGTTCCTCTTCACTCCTACCATACTCCCAGAGAAAAAAAGTAAACAGCACTTCAGTTCACAGCACTTCCTACATTTTTTTTTTTTTTTTGCTAAAAGAAAAAAGATCACTGTAAATACTTCCGACCCAACCAAGCCCTCTCTGTGGATGCAGTGTTTTTTTTTAGAGTATAGTGTAGTGCATTAGTCACAAAACAGCTTTTCAAAAGCCAGCTTTGCGAGCGTTTCACCCGAGCGTGAAAAAACCCACAGCTGACCACCACACACCCGGCCAGGCGGACCCCTCACAGGGCTTCAGCCTTGGGGTTGTAACTGGACTCCTGTGTGGTGCCGCTAACCCCCAGGGCCCATAATATTATGCTGTTGCGTGGAGGCCAGGCTGAGGATTAGGAGGTCCTAGCAGAGAGCCGTAGTCACATCAGCCACTAGCTATTAGCAGCTTCTCCCCCTGGAGGGCCAGAACTGCTTGGCCTTCGCTTCTCTAGCAGAGCTCAGCATAGAAGAATGGCCCGCCCCCCCCCCCATCCCCCACATACCCCCAGACCCTCCCCTCCTCCACACACACACACACACACACACACACACACACACACACACACACACACACACACACACAAACCAACCCCTGTGCGTTGGACCCTTCCTCTACTCTGTCCAGAACACGTAGCGAGCCAACCTCATCCCTTTGCAAAGTGGAACAGAAATGAGATCCTCTGTCCCCCCCTTTCCCTCTCTTGCTCCATCTCTGACCCTTCCACCTTCTCAGTCTGTCTCACACCCCCGTGCCTGTGAAGCTCATTTAATCTCAGCTCGTCTAAACTAACACTCTGCCTCTCTTCCTCCTCCTCTTCTTCTCTCTCTCTCTCTCTCTCTCTCTCTCTCCGCTCCGTGCATTTCTCTCACCTGCATCAGGCATTAATGGCAAAATTACGGCGCAAGGTAATTCTAGATGGACCACAAATCCACACACACACAGACACACACACACACACACACAAATACACACATACACCATTTGTACTCACACAATCACACACGACCAGATGCCAGCGCTGGCTCCATTTGCAGTCTCAGACTCCAGCAGTCTGTTTAGCATTCACACATTCACACACACATGCTGACAAAACACACACATAGCATGCACACACACACCCACAATAAACTCTCCGCCCCCCCTCAGCTCGGGTGTT
>JASCQY010000118.1:19124561-19139766 GCA_030264315.1 Sardinella tawilis
ACACACACACACACACACACACACACACACACACACACACACACACACACACACACACACACACACACACACTCAGCTGTGGTCATGAAGGGCTGCAGTGTTTCACCAAAGCCAGAAATGTAATTTCTCTGAAATTACTGTGGACCCAGAGAGGCCGAGGTCAGCGCTGGACTGGCAGCAGAAATAAAGCAGGGCTTATCTCAGGATTCTGTCACTGTGGCTGGAAGAGGGACCGACAGACGCCACTACACACCCATCATCATACACTCGCTGACAGTGGGAAACGTCGTAATTATAAAACCTAATGGGGATGTTTGTGGCTCGAAGAGAGATTGCAGAGAGGTACCCACCTTTTCTTTCTCCAGCTCAAGCAAAGGCATCTCAGAGGCCTTGTTTAGCGTTTGGCCTCTATGTTGACCTTTGACCTCAGTGCAGGCTTAAGGCCCCATTAAAACCTGAGCCTAGAATCAAGAGGGTGTGGTGGGGTCAGAGCTCAGGTCGTGGAGGTCAAGACAAGCGCTCGTCTCCTACGCCCCTCTCTCTATTATCTGAAGCAGAAATCCTTTGCTCTCGGTCCCACCACAACAAACAAAGGCGTCGTGATTGAGAGATTTTTTTAAAAGGCTGCAGTCACGGTGGAATTAGGCAACAGAACCAGTGAGGGTTTTAAATGATTGCCGGACTAGCTCTTGAAACGGAGGACTTCCCACTCCCCGGATGTGGTGGTTGTTAGAGGGCCTGGATGATTAATGTTCATTCACAAGAGAGGACCCGAAGTGTTTGGGCGAATTAGGCTTTAGCTCTCTCTTGTGTACATGCTCTTTGCAATGCATTCCCCACCTGCACTGGTTTTAATGCCCATTGTGCACTTTGAGGAGTTTTCCCCCCAAACTATGATGATATTTTATGCCTAAAAGCGCTCTGGTTTTTCCTGTTCTGTGATTTTTGCAGCCATTATTTGCCGTCCGTCCTTGATGAGTGCTGGCGGCGGTAATGAAAGCCCTGTGCTGCTCTGATTGCTGCTTGAGATGGTTGCACTTGAGCTGAGTGTAAAAGGCAGCTCAAATTTTCAGAGGTATAGTTAAGAGGCACTATTTTCTACCAAGTTAAGGGGCCTTTGTAATATGACCCTCGAGTGATTGATTTTGCTGCGAGGACTGATGGATGGCTATCAGGGAGAGGAGAGAGAGAGAGAGGGAGAGAGAGAGAGAGAGATGATTGATAGATGAGGAGGTCTCCACACACTGGTAGACTGGCTGCCCTCTGTCTTTGGCCCTCTTTGTTGCACCACCACCCGGTGTCAGTCAAGATGACTGCTCTTCCCACGACAAGGTGAGATTCACACAAGCTACTAAATAAAAGAAAATGAAGAATAGGGGAATAGTACACCCCCCAGCGCCCCCCCCCCCCTCCCTCCACACACTCCACCCGACCTATCACTGTGTGCCTCTGTAGAAGATAAATGAAGATGTCTTAAGGCCGATGGTTGCCGACAAGTGGAAGCCTGAAACCAGTTTTATAACTGTCATGAGAACTGCTTTGTCAAGACCTAATTTTTTTAACAGTAAGTTCAAGTCCTTTCTCTCCTTTTGCTGTCTTTCTTTTTTTTATTTACACATTAAGACAGCATCCAGTGCCATTCAGCATATCAAGCTGTAAACTGTGCCAGTTCGTATCAGTTTATGTAGAGTTTTATTTTATGTTTGTTGATTTTACTCTGTGTTGCTGTGGTAATATTGTTATTTACCTCCGCACCGGGGCCTAGTTATGTCTGAGTTCATTGGGTTTCAGATATGACTGGTCTCTGAAATGTGTTTGCTTCTCAAACACCTTGCCACTCATACCCAACAATGGAATGGAAAATTGATAAATAATGTCTTTTGATTTACACTTGATGATAAATTAAGTAAACATTGCCCATTGCCCAAACATTATGGAGCTTGTCATTTTTCACTTTTACCTTTTTTTATTTGTGAAGTGTGCTAAATGTTTCAGATATTCCAGGTAAGTATTTCCCCTCAGAGAAGATTTTTGACTTGTTTTTGAGCAATCTGTGATTCCTAAGTGGAAATGTTATATTTTTTACTGTCAGTCCTAAGCATTTCTAGCCATTTTTACCCTTTGTAATCAAAAAATTAAACCAATAAGACTGTGGTTTGGGCTGAACATTCCTTTACGAGTGGCTAATGCAGTTTGATAGCTTCCTGCTGTGTGGTCTGTCCTCCTCATGCAGCAACATGTCCTTCTCTCAATGCATTGGCCCTTGCTGTAATTTAGGCCAAGGTCTACAATTACACCTTAATGCCCAGGTAAACCCAAGTGGTTGGTAATCAGTCATTTACGCAGGTCTCAGACGTATCTTTATAAAGTATGCCTTATGCCTATTTGTAGATTTCAGCCAGCCGTGAAATTAGTGTTTTGTGTGTGTGTGTATGTGTGTGTGTGTGTGTGTGTGTGTGTGTGTGTGTGTGTGTGTTGGCGTGGCCATTGATACACACACACACCCTAACAGCTTGAGTGTCAGAGCCTGTGCTTGATTAAATGCATGGGCCTCCCTGACCACTGCATGTGGCTTCCTCTCTAATCTCAGCACTTCTCTCTCTCCCTCTCTTTCTTTCTTTCTTTCTCTCTCTCTCTCTCTCTCTTTCTCTCTCTCTCACTCTGTGGTGTCCTTACATTACTTAATGAGCACTGTGAGGAGCCCTGACCCTGCATGGACCTGGAGGTGTGAGGGTTTCACAGCTGCCTGCCTCAGCCTATGATTGCTGCGAATTAAGCTCCCCAGGCAGTCCAGTCACAAGGCACCTGGTTAGCTGTTGTGAACTAGTGGCTAGTGTTGCTTTTGTTCCCCGTTCACTAGCCAGATCCTAGCGTGTACTGGTCTAAAATGTGGCTGTTGATTTGATTTATTAGCCCTTTTTTTTTTTTTTTTTCGCTCGTGACATTGAATAATTTGCCGTGCTTATATTTTGTTTTGCGACATTGCAGTTCTTCTCCATAGTTATAAATCCTTCCGCTGGTGGACAAGATGACTCATCCCAGTAACCATGTGGTCGACTTCATTTGAAGCTGATCAAATTGACTTGAGTATTAAATGCCTGAACCGGATGTCCAAACAGAAGGTCCCATCTGTATTTGTCTTTCAACTACAATTTAATGGGGTGCGTGTGCAACAGAGTCTTAAATCCTCTTGTTTTCCTTTGGTTTAAGTAGAGACTTGATCCGCAAAGGCTATTACTTTTAAATGCCAAAGATGGAGGAGACTATTCAATCTCTCCTGGTTAATCACTGTTTAATCTTAGGAGCTTGGCACAAGGAAAGCACCGTTATGAAAGCGAATCCAAGGCATTGTGAGGAGAATGCCATAACTCACCCTACAGTCTAGCAATGCAAGGACGTTTCCAAGCATTGAGCATTAAGTTATTTGAACAGCTTCAGTTCTACACCAATATTTCTCCCCAGCGCTAAGGCTTTGTTTTGTGTGTGTGTGTGTGTGTGTATTTTGATATATTACCCAGGAGTGCTTTGGCAGACACTTCAAAAGGATCATATGAAAGCAGGCATGCAGTCAGCAAGTTCCTTTGTGTTGGGCACAGACCTTGTCCCTGAGCCCCTGTGTGTCTCGGCCTGGCCCTGGCCCTGTTTTGTCATTGGCTCTTGTTTTCCCTCCGTTTTATCAGCTTTCCTCTGGAGGTTGCCCTCTGGCCTCCTTCTTCAGCCTGGCTAAAATGTCCACCACCATTACCGGACTGCTAATCGGCGGCGGCTAGCCTTGTTTGCTTTCTTTTATCAAACGTGATAATGGTTGCGGGTTGCCTTAGTGATTTGTGGAAGGTTCTTAAACTTTGCAGACTTGATGTCATGCTGACGCTTGATTTCACGGCTCCTGTGTTCTCACCGGCCGGTGAATAAGCACCTGATGAACCCGATGACCTCATCTTTGAGCCGCGAGCGCTTTCATTAGCCGTGCTCGCCCGTTATCTGCCAGGTCGTTTCCCTGCTTCCATGCGTCAGCTTTCAGGAAACCTGCGGAGGTGAGATTGGACTCCTGTGTTTGGGAACACGGCGAAAGGAGCCCCAGCTCTGTTTCAGTTTCACCACAGCAGAATCAGTGTCCTGGGTCTTTTCTCTAGAGTGTGTGGTGTGTGTATATATCCATGTGTGTGTGTGTGTGTGTGTGTGTGTGTGTGTGTGTGTTTGTACTCGCGCTTGTCTATCCATCAACCTTCCCACAGGGTGCAATTGTGGAAAGAGATCTCCTGTGTTCTGATCTGAAAGTGCGCCGATTCTTTGAAGGAAAAGGCGTTCTTTGATGTTTGCTTGAGATGAGCTGCTGATAAGATGCATGCAAGTTCACACAGCTCCAGTAAGTGACTGTGTGTGTGTGTGTGTGTGTGTGTGTGTGTGTGTGTGTGTGTGTGTGTGTGTGTGTGTGTGTGTTTGAGTGTGAATGTGTGTGAAGTTAACCCTGACTCTGACCCAGTAGGTAAATACAGGTTGCGGTCCCTTTTAATTCCACAGCCTCATATTAACTGCCAGCAAACATGAGTAATGGTTGGGGTAAGGGCAATCAAGTCTGACCTCCTTACGTTGAAGGGAAGTAATAGAACCGTCACATCTCAAGAGGCAATTTGGGAGCCGGGTGATGAGGGTGGAAGATCATGTTGTTACTGCACTGACAAGAAAGCTACAGTGCAGCCTCATCTACAGTGCTGTCCTAGAGTGGATGCCACACAATGGCATTTACCATTTTATGGGACACTCTCTCTCCCAACAGTATGTTACTCCAGGAAGTCAACCTGGGGTTTGATTGAGTGATGAGGTTTGTGTGCTGCCCAGCCAGCGCGATGGCATGCACTGGATAACCTATTCTCATCTCCTGACCTGTGGACCTGCAGGTCATTACTATGAAGCAAGGTCGGTGGTTAACCTGTGTAACTACAGGAGTAGCCACTCGACTCCAAAAGAGATCATTGAGCATCTGTTGTCTCTGAAGTGACAAGTGGTTTGGAGATCTGTGATTGCTCCTGAAGTTATGAGGCAAGGCAAGGCAAGGCAATTTTATTTATAAAGCGCATTTCATACACAAAAGGCAGCTCAATGTGCTTGACAAGTGCGGGGTTCGGGGATGAGGGTTGGTCAGTAACCTTGTTTCATAGTATACCCCCTAGTAAAAGCTGTTTTGCTCAGCCAGGGCTGCATTTGATGCCAAATGAAGAAAAAAAAGGGTAGATCAGGTGTTTGAAGTCATCAGGCTTACTCTACGTGATGGTCTGATCTGTGCCCAGAGGCCCGACTCATTGTCGTCCCATATTGTCACTGCATTCCTCACTGCCGGAGAGATAAAGAGAGATGGCTCAGTTGAGTCGAGAGATGGCTCTCTTTTGTCTGGATAGATTCACCCTTTTTTTTTCCTTTGGGTAAATGCCACAGTGGCAGCTTGTCAAGAGATCAGGCGCATCGCAGGGAAGAGATGGCAGCAGGGAGGGCTATGAAGTCTTAAAGTCGTCATCAGTGACTTAGAATTACAAGATCTGACACTGGGATGTTTTCTCTCTTTCCACCTCTCTAATTGCCGAAAGAAAGAAAATGATGGGAAATCCATGCAGCCCTTTAAGATTAACCAAGCTGTCACAGAGCGGGTAACAAAGACGCACAGGCATTGGAATTGATCCTCTTGTGGTTTACCTGGAAGAGAATGCAAACTCTTCTGCCAAAACAACCCCCCCCCCACACACACACACACACACACACACACACACACACACAAATAATATAATTAAGCTCCCCTGAAGTTGTTCTAACTCACTTTGTGTGAAAGATCTTTGTCAGCAGTTTAGGTAGGAGTTGATTCAGGCTTGGTCTAGCCAGAGGTTTGTGTGAGGGCTTTCCAGTGGTCCGCACAGAGACCCGAGGGCTTCACTGAGACTTCCTTTGAGTTCAGGAGGGGCACAAGAACAGAGGGCTAACAGAAGGAAGAAAGAAAGCAGGTGTGCTTGTGAAAGATCTTATGCTGCGTTAGCAACTTGTGTCTGGAAAAGAAGGCCTGTCCATTTTAACATCCACTCTGTATTTGACTTCAGAGGGCAAACAAAGAAGTCTCACCGTGTGGTTAAGCAAAGTTGTTGGGTTTATTTTTTCTTTGAGCTGTTCATTGCACAACACTTGGAAGACTGTGTGAGGACATCTCTCCTTTGCTTGAGTGCTTTGGAGTGTGACTCGACAACTTTACGTCATCAATAAGGGAAGTGAGCACCTTTGACGTCTGACCGCTGTCATTTTGTTGACATGCAACTTCACAGTTTATTTTTAAGGTGAAAGAGCTCCTTTGTACATAATTTACCAGAGGACCCTGAACGATGATTCACTTGAGGTCAGCCACCACCAGATGTGTCTTGAATGTCCATGGTGCCAAAGTAGATTTCAGTAGAAATATTCCCACAGGCCCAGAACAGAGCCACCTGAATGTACAAATAGCTTCCAACCCCTGGATCTCATAAAGATGATGAAGGCCTGCTGTGACCAGCCAGAGCCCATGAATGATTGATAAGCTATGTCCTTGAGAGGCCTATCCCGGTGGGAAGTCCCCAAATAGGCTGTCCAAGGGCACTTCCCCTCCAAGTACCACATCTCCTTGAGCCACGTGTCATGGTCCATGGGGTGGGGATGGGTCAGGGTCTGGGTGTCAGCCGTGATCCCCCTGCTGAAGGGAGAGCTGTCATTATGGGTTTGAGTCATGCAGGAGAGTGGCCCCTTCTGAGCATCACCTGGAGTCAAACCCACCAACACTTCCAGACCTGTCTGGTCTGTCTGGCCTAAAATTGATATCGGTGCTCGTCGCCCTGAACCTGCCTGAACACAAATCACGAAACTGTCTTACATGTGAAATGGGTGTATGCTTTCAGCACATGTTGCAGAAGAAAGACAAAAGTATGTCAGCACAGAAAGATGTGAAAGCGTCTCTGTAAAAGTGAGTCCTTGGTGTTATGTCGTGTCAAGACTGATATTGAACCTTGGAGGCCATGGTGGCGCAAGAGGCAGAGGTGCAGTTTGGCAAATGGAGGGTTGCAGGTTTGATCACAGTGTCCTTGAACATGACGCCGAACCCCAAACTGCTTCCGCTGAGCCGGCTGGCACCTTTCAGGGCAGCGTCCACCACCGGTGCACAGTATGAATGTGTGTGTGTGTGTGTGTGTGTGTGTGTGTGTGTGTGTGTGTGAATGAATGGGTGAATGTGAAGCATACAGTACATTGAAAAGCGCTTGGAGGGCTCAGGGGAGGGAAAAGCACTGTATACTGTAAATGCAGACCATTTACCATGTTGATGACTGTATGTATAGCTAATGAGGTGGTTTAGGGTTTCAAGTTCACCTCGTTTCTGTGCTCTTTGTGAAGAGCCACCAAACACGGCCTTCCCCTGAAGGAGGCGCAGGCGAACAAAACCCAAACGCTCCTCCTCCTTTGAAAATCTTTACCGTCATCAGCGGATTATCCGTCATCCCTCTTCAGAATTGCAACTCTGTCATTATTGCATTAGACTGTGGGGGTGATCCTTTGGTTTTGCATCATCTGTTAATCTGTTTGGCTCTCCCTCTTTGAGACTGATGCCAGTGGGAAGTCCACTGTGTTTCGCTCCATTAACAGTCATCACACGGAGCAAATTACAGCCTGGAAACACACACAATGTGTGCCCTCTGCCCCCGCAGATCAACACCCTGCCCCAGTTATTTACCCCTACTGTCTGAGAAAATCCAGCTGAGATCCAGTCTTTCAAAAAAAAAAAAAATGAGCCGAGCGAACTGGGGAGAAAATACTACCCGTGAGAATCGGCTCACAGAGGGATTTTTTTTTTTTTTTGTCTTTTGAAATACTTGACGTGTGGAAGTATGGCTCACACAAAACCTTGCAAAGGATGTGCGAAGGAATGCATGCCAATACTTGTAATCACTAAATACCCTCTGAGCATTAGTGATGAGTGACTCAGATTACAGCATGATTCCAGGGGCCTTGTGCAACCATTGTTGAAAAGACTGACAGTAGGTTAAGTTTGGGGTTCATGTGAGTGAGTGAGGTGTGTGTGTGTGTGTGTGTGTGTGTGTGTGTGTGTGTGTGTGTGTGTGTGTGTGAGAGAGAGAGAGAGGTTGGTGTATGTGATTTATGTCGCCTTCCCGTCTCTACCACCATTTTTTTTTTTTTTTTATTGCCTTTTTTGCCACAGGCAGCTCAAGAGTCTGTGTACTCCTAACTGAAATCTGCCTCAAGATCTGGCTCTCAAGACTGATGTAAAAGGTCAGCAAAACCATTCAGTTGCTTTTCTCTCCTCTACAGAGAACTTGAAGCCCAACTGTGCATCTCCGGCGACCACGGAGCCCGAAGCCCTCAAGACTGATGCCAAAACACCAGCGCTGACCGCCAAGGAGTCAACAAAGGGTGAATGTGTTCTCTTGGCTCCTCTCTGTGGGATGGATCCAGTTTTGGACCTTCATCACAGGCTGAGTGGCCTGTGGATCAGCTTATGAAAGGGAGATTGATGAGCCACATCATCGCCCATGTGCACAGTTCTCACGTTTGCTATTGAAACTATACATTAGAATCATATTAGTTACAGACACACTGGGATGCCTCACAGTTTCAAAAACATGCCGGGCAGCTACATAGTTGAGTACATAAGGTTAGCCATTTTTTGAGACCTTTGATAATCTAAGACACTTTAAACTTTAACAACTCTTGTCATCTCAGAGTATGGCATTAATTGCTTTTATTGTATTGCGTTGTTAACTGTAGGTTTAAGCTAAGGTTAACTGTAAGGTCAATGTGTTGTGTTTTTTTATTTGGCCTGTAGCCAAGACATGCAAATAGAATGTATGCATGTCAACATGCCTATACTGTAGATATTTCACAGAAACATTGAGCGGTGTCCCATGACAAGTGATTTGTCGCTTAATTTGTCTTCAGTCTAAGAAGGGTTTGAATTTTCCCAAGACAATTTGTTGAGAAAGAATTGCGTGCAAAATTAGACAGTTATATGGTCTTGTTGAGCAAGTTGTATAGACAGGGTAAGTGCGTGTGCATATGTGACGTCTTTGCATGTGTGCACACGTGTGTGAACTGTATAGACTTGGCTAGCTTGTTTAATTTTAGCTTTAGGCAAGCGCTAAGGCCACCTGTGTAAACACAACATATAGCAAAAACAAAGTTTGCCACAGCTGAGCAGCACAAAACACACACACACACACACACACACACACACACGCACACACACACACACACACACTATCCATGAAGAAGTGCTGTTTCTGGAATGGAAATAAAGCCTCCAGTGTCATATGTTCAGTGTCAAGCTGTGCATTACCACAGATGTTGCTGAAAAAAAAACAAACTAAACAGAATGCATGTCCTGATCATGGGTTGTTAGACCTAATATATTTGTATTGTGATTTATTGTGTTGTGTTGTATTGTAAGGCAATGACATTGACATGAGCATTTATTTTTTCTCTCTCTCTCTCTCCTGTCTCCTTTTTACACTCGAGCCTGACAGCCAGTCGTTGTTTATAAATCTCTTCAGATTAAAGTATTAGCTAAATGATTCAAATGTCATTGTAAGTGCATCAGCACTCCTTGTTCTGGCGCTTCATGTCTGCCCCTTGTACCCACAGAGAGCACAGGATGTGTGACCAAGAATGTGTTCACACGGATGCTGCGGGTGGCGCGCCGTTACCTGTTGGTGGTTGGCCAGCCAGGTGGCAATGGCAAGCCCTCCTCCACAACCCACAGCAGCCCCCCTGCAGCCCAGCTCCCTAAGGCCCGGGGATCAGCCTCCCTTCCTCAGACTCAGGTGCAGTACAGTACCAAGCGGCCCAAGCACCAGCACATCCACTTCTTAGAGGCTCTTTTGTATTTTTGGATGGATGAGATGAAAATACAGTATGTGTATCATATGAAGTGAGATAATGCTAATGGGAAGTGAACCAAATTTCAATTGTTCAGAACAGTGATTTTTTTTTTCTCTCACTCTCATATACACAGCCCTCTCTCTGTCACACTCACACACACACACACACACACACACACACACACACACACACACACACACTCTCTCTCTCTCTCTCTCTCTCTCTCTCTCTCTCTCTCTCTCTCTCTGACTCCTGTAAGCCCATTGTATAGAAACAATGCCTGCATGTGCCTTCATGGGCGTGTGGATATCATCACTATTTCACTTCCCGTTGCCTGTTTTCCCTTTGAAAAAGCAGGTCAAGAAATGGCTGTAGGGGGAGGTTTAGCAGGAGAATCCAAGATTTCAGAGAGACAAGCTATTTTTCACACTGCCATTCAGCCCCAGTACAAGAATGTATCTCTTTGGAGTACGCACCAAAAAACTGCTAGGTTTGGGTTGGGGGGGGGGGGGGTGCGGGGGCACAGGGGTTGCTTCAGGAAGTGTAAATGGATTTTTGTTGTTGAGCGTGACTGTTGATCTGTGACACTTGATCTGTGGCATCACAGCGAGTGCATAATGCTCTTCCTTTGGTTCACTGGCAGCTCCGAGCCAAGAGGCGGAGCCAGAAGGGACCCAGCCTGCGCACACTGTCCAGGAAACAGGCCCCATCCTCCCAGGAATCAGAAGCTGGTGCCACCGAGGACTGGTTGGTCAAAAATAAATCATGGGCTGTGTGTGTGGCTGTGTGTGTGTCTGTGTGTGGGTGGGTGTGTGTGTCAGTTAGTTTGGTGTTGGTTGTGGCGTGTGTCTGTGTGCTTGATCATATACATATATGCACATTGCACAAAGCATCTGTGCAGAAGCAGCCTAACATTTTTCCCTATTAAATTGAATAGTTTTCATATTTAATGAATGTCTCCCAGCGGTATGCTAAAAAAGGTCATCAGGTAATTATTTAAGGAGAAAAAAAAGAAAGAAAGAAAAAAACAGCTGAAGGCTGCAGCAGCTGTTCCGCTCCAACCTCCCGAAGCTGCACATATTAATTCAGCTCTCCAAATGTTGCCTGCTTCAAAAAAAAAAAACAAAAAAAAAAACTCTGTGCTTTCACTGAGCCTTACAGAAACACAGTAACATGTGTGTGCATCTGAGGCCACTATAGCAGCATCCAGTGAATTCCCCCTACAGTCTGTGATTGCTTGTCGCAGTGATTTATGGATTTGTGCCGGAGTCGACAATACCGAAATAATGAACTTGCCCGTCAGGCTGGCCTGTAAAAGTAGCAGGATGGCTCCCATGCATACAGTAATAAGGTGACTGTTGCACCTGGGCTTTTCTGTGCAAGAAAATCCGGTTTTAAAGCGTCACAGCCACTTATGGAGTGGAGTTGTTTTCAAACCACCTTGCATTACTGAAATGCTTTGTCAAAAGAATGCCTTCCATGAAGGTAGGCTAAGTCATTGCTCAGGTGTCACCAATCTCTTGTGGTCCTCATCAGTTATGCATTCCCGCCCATGCAATATGAATGATGAGGTCCTACATATTAATTGTTCCTCTGGAGAATGTGACACCGTCAAGCGTTTGCACAATGTTCTGACAACGTTTTTTTTGGGTGTGTAGGCACACGTATGCCACGCAGCCATCAGCACAGGCAGTATCATCTCTTTGAAATGACAACCTCACTGTTGTCATAGTACACACATTACAGTAAGAGCATTGCCATCCAGTTAATTGCTTGGCAACCAACAAAAAGTACATAATGCAAATTTAATCTTTATTACAGTTACTACTATCTATGTTACTATTGTCATTAGGGAAAAAAGACATTTTACTTAGATTATTTTTTTTCAAGTGTGAGAGTTTTTAACTACAAATCAATAGGAATCTTTTGTAAAAAAAAAAAAAAATGCGCTTTTTGCGACCTGCATTGACCATTGTACAGTACTATAGGATTTAAATCGTATTTATTGTGTAGGTTATCGCACCGTGGCAGGGCATGGCTAGCTGCATTGCTTCCCATTAAATGTGATACATTCTCTGCATTCAGACATGTTCGGGACCCTTGTTGAATTTGGATGAGGACCGGCGTAGTTTGGCAGCGAGAGGCCGCCTCTCAGGCGGCGGAGACTGTGTGCCTTTGTGCCGGGGCCAGGGAAGCGTCCGCATGCCAGTCATTCCAGGCAGGTCCCGCATTAGTGTCAAGTGGCAGAAATGGCCCAAAATGAGCCTGGGTCACCAAGGCCACCCAATGGATTATTCTAATTTGACAAGGTTTCAGGAGGGGTCGAGGAGTTTGAAAAGAGGAACCTGGGATTTTTTTTCTCTTTCCTTTTATTCTGTCTACCTTGGAGAGAGAGGAGAGGGTGAGAGTGAGGGAGAAAGAGAGACCCCCTGATTCTTCAGGGCCAAATCTTGTCACCCGGGAGGTATTGTCAGGTGTTTATTAAGTATCCCCACCGAGCACACGGCACATGGGGGTTTTTCTCCTTTGTCTGATCTTAATTGAAGGTAACTAAGGCATTTGATTGGGTCGGCCTCCTCTACGACAACAACACACGGGCCATTCTTCTTGCCCAGGGGAGGGTCTGTGAGCGGAAGCGCGGGGGGAAAGGTCAGGGGCCCCTTCATGTCTCATGCCATCTGACTGAATATCATAGTGACGCGCAACATTTCACTCATTAAACTCAGGAATCCCTGCCATTCCAAGGAGCTGAGAGCACAACAAAAGGCTAAATGCTAAATCATTGGGAAGATCCATACTCTTCTGCTTTCATTGTTTTATGAAAATTAAAACATGTTTTGATTGCTTCTTTAGAGAAGTTTTATTTTCCTGTGTTTTTCTGTGTTGCTGTGTTTTGTGCTCTGACTCACTAGCCCATGGCTTTGGCCACGGCTACGCTCCAGAGGTGAACCAAAGCATGTGTAGCAACTTTTTTGTTTATCCAAACGTGTTCGGTAGTGTAGTGTTTGTACCTGTGCCTGTACCTGTACGTGTGTGTGTGTGTGTGTGTGTGTGTGTGTGTGTGTGTGAGTATTTGCATGGAGCGTGACTCTCACAGCCATTCCCCTCAGGGCTGTGAGGCCTCGACTGTAAACAGGAATATGATGATATCTCACCTCTGCTCCCACAGATGCTTCCTGTGATGGACAGATAGTCCAACCCGCTCATGTTTTATGACTATGTGTCTATCAACAGCAATACTGTATGGGGTGTGGTGGGTGTGTGTGTGTGTGTGTGTGTGTGTGTGTGTTAGTGTGTGCTTTTTGGTGTACTGTAACCTTAATTGTTCTATCATAATTATAATTGGAGTGTTCCCAGCATTTTTTTTTCTTCATTTGTGTGTGATTCAGGGAGTTCAAATGTGTCATGTCCTGTTGGTTTGCCTTTTATTTTTTTGGGGCACTCTGTTTGTTCAGCCCACTTGATGACTGAGGGTTTTTAATGTTGACAGGTTAATGATATTTACACACACCTCTCTTGTCTCACGGCAAATTACCTCACGGGAATTCTTCTACTCTGGAGTTCTGACCTGATCAGAGGTTGGTTTGGTGCATAGAGTCTCACGGTGCCGTAACGGGCTGTATGTGTGTGTGTGTGTGTGTGTGTGTGTGTGTGTGTTTCTCCACAGCTCAGAGCCAGGCCTCAGGAGGTTGAGGTCCGGTCCCGCCGGGCAAGGGGCTCGCCGGAGGAGCATCCACAAGGCCGTCAGACGCAGGTCCCTTCAGCTCTGTCCCACCAGCCTCAGCCGGAGCTCTCCACGCAAGCACCTACTCACCAGCCCTGAAAGCCCCCAGCCAGCGCTGTCTACAGCGGGACATTACAGGTACAGATCTCTATGCTGGGTCACTTTTAACCACATGAAAAGTCTGTACATAGCTGCCAACATTCCTGTTTTTTTTTTTTTTTTTTTTTTTTACAAATTTATCCCGTATATACAGTAAGACCCATCTCCCGCCCGTTTTGTCATTTCTCTCATAATTTCAAAAGCCCAATCTTCAATCAAATGAATATGTTTGCCCATCGTTTGCCACCCCCTGCAAAAAAGTATCCCGGATTCTGCTACTCAAATGTTGGCAGGTGTTCATCCTTAGCGCACAGTATTACCAGACTACTGTGGAACTCAACAGCTTCTAAGTCCCTGTTGGCTCAGTTTCACAGACATACTGTAAGATGAATGCCACACATGTTGCAACCCATAGATGAAGACCACTTCCTGTAAACTGCCTAATCTGTAATTAAACATGTCAACAAATGCAAACAAAGAAAAAAAAGTGTTTCATATCTAGTACATTGTATTTTCAGGTACAGTTTTCAAAGTAGTGAGCATTAACTTAAAAATTTGGAGCAGTCAGGAGATATTACATAGCTTATTGTGAACTGCAGGTGCAATTATGTGAAGGCACACATCAGGTAATGACACGAAGCCCCTGCCATTTTCCTCTGATCTCCTGTGATCAAGTACTAAGATGATGTGTACCAGCCATTTTGGATGTCGGATTAGGATGCCCTCTTTGGCCTTGGCAGATATTTGAGTGATGAAAGCAGTGTGATTGTAATGACATTTTAATTGAGGGATATTCCCCACACCCGTGCCCAATAAGCTAGCTGATGAGAGGTTGAATGAAGCTTCTGGAAGCAAAGAATATTAGCTTGTTAAGAAGAACGGAGCTATAATGCAACCAATAGGGGACTTTTTTACCCCCCTGTGATCCGTCTGTCAAGGCCTTCGGCTCATAAAAAGGAGGGCGAGGGGTGCAGGCATCTTTTCAAAACCGGAATCATTAGAGAAAATGATCGAGTGAGGGAAAAAACCTTCAATTTAGCGCTCAGTCACAAGAACGGGCTGCTTTTAGAATTTCAAAGTCACATCACCGATTCAGATGAAGAAAAATCATCTGGTTAACAAGAGCAGCAGTGGATGCGTGTGCTCCATGTCCTTATGGAGTGTGCTGCCAAACCAAAACTATTAGCCTGGTTACTAAGAGCCCAAAAAAATGTGTTCTGTAAAAACTAATGTTTAAATGCTTGAGTGGGTCCAGACTTTGTGGGTATGCAAGAGAAGGCAGCCGTTTATATTAGAAGGAGCACAGTGATTTATATTTCCCCCAAATAATTCAGGAAAGTTTTTTTTTTTTTTTTTTTTTTCTCCTCAAGCGGTTTGGCTGGAGAACATAAATGAAGAAGTTCTACAGAAGAACAAACGTGTGTGTGTGTGTGTGTGTGTGTGTGTGTGTGTGTGTGTGTGTGTGTGTGTGTGTGTGTGTGTGTGTGT
>JASCQY010000118.1:19150102-19167862 GCA_030264315.1 Sardinella tawilis
TCTGCTGCTAATCTGCACACACTCCCCCCCCCCCCCCCCATCATCTAAAATCACACACTTATGCCCTGAAGGATATGACACTATAACGACAGATATATTCACTGTGACAGACAGAAGTGGTGTACTGTATTAGTACAGCGCGTATGATGTGCAGCACATGTCTTTCTCGGGGAGAATGCAAGGGCTTGTTGGCCCATTTATGCCCCATTGAACTTATTATATCCTTCTTGCCCTCCTTGTACTGCACGCTCTAAGGACCAAGGAAACAAGGAGAATTTATTATCACATGCACATGCTTACTAAGTGTAAAAAATTCAGAGAACCTACCAACCTATTTTGAAGAAATGGGGGGGGCGCACCCCGGGGGTGAGGGGTGCTGGAGTTTGGGCTAAGAGCAAAGTTTTGACTGATTGACTGATTAGGTTGGGTGGGTGTTCTTGGACCACAGCGTCTGAAACACACCCAGTTTGTCTGAGACCAAGTTAAGATTCCAGTTGCCCTCAGTTGACTTCACATATAGTATGAAAGAGGCACATGTGTACCACTGGTCTACGTGTGGCACCCACTGCTTCACATACAGTACAAGCTGTCCCCATTTTACAAGACTGGACTTTAATGCAAGTGAATTGAGCACACACACACACAAACACACCATGAGACACACACATGCATTGCATATACATTACAGTGGAGAGAGTCACTGATGCACGCTTAACCCATGTGTTCAGCTGCTCCTGGCGAATTGCTTGTCTGGTTAACGAGAGCTCATGACAGATGAGGTGCCTGGTCGGCCTTTGATGTGGATGGCCGCCCGGTGCGATCGGCCAAATGAGGCTGGAGCTCAGGTTTGACTTGCAGCTGTGTGTGGTTTATTTTGTGTGTGTGTGTGTGTGAGAGAGAGAATGTATGTGTGTGTGTGTGTAAGAGAGAGAATGTCTATCTGTGTGTGTGTATGTGTGTGTGTGTTTGTGTGTGTAAGAGAGAATGTCTATCTGTCAGTGTATGTGTGTGTGTGTGTGTGTGTGTGTGTGTGTTTGTGTGTGTAAGAGAGAGAATGTCTATCTGTTTGTGTGAGTGTGTGTGTGTGTGTGTGTGCACATGTGCGCGTATGGAGAATGAGGGAGGGAAGGGAAGGGGGTTGCGCTGCACTGTCACACATTCAGTGAGGGGCTGGAGGCTAATCCTAGCCGACGTGGCGTGATAACGATCCCGGCCTCCCAAACTGCTGCTGTTGAAGAATTGATGGGGTGGGCGGTGGTCATTAATGCACACTGGTACCTGGCTTTATTAATGATGTCGGGCCTGATGGAGCGTGACACAATGGCTCTGGGCAGGGGCTCATTACAGCAACCTGCCCAGCCCAGCCCAAAGGGGAGATGGGGGGGGGGGGGCTACTGATCTGGTCTGAGAGCGAGGTTTTGACTGATGAGGTGGGGTAGGTGGGTTTGTGGGGTAGGTGGGTTTGGAAACGTACGAAACACACCCAGTTTGCATGTAACATGACTCAGTCTTCTCAGAACACACTTCTGGAGGCAAGGGTGATTGTAGACTTGATTGCTCAATGCATAGTTGCAACCCATCAATAATTAATAAGATGGCCTAAACCATTTTCCTGAACTATATTCTTAAGTATACTGTCCTTTGTCTTTATGCTTCTCCATCTATGATGGTAAAATATATTTATGATTAACAACAGTGGTTGTGGGATACAACTTTGTTTAAAGTAAGATTTTTGTTTGGTATGCACACCCACTCGTTGATATTATCCCTAGTATGTTTACTGAAAAATCGCACAAACCCAGTCTTTGGTCGTAGTAGACTTACTTCACTGACAGGTTTACAGGAGTTGCCAAAAAAAAAACAAACATGTGTAGCGCACAGCAGCTAAACACTTATCCCTTGACCATACAACACGACGTGAGCCGTTTTACAGTTTACAATACTGCAGGCTACACTGACTTCAGACATGGCTGCACTGGATTGTGTTCTATTTACAGTGCTTTGTTGTATATATATGGTGACATAAGGCCTTAAGCATGGGAGCATTGGGAGGACAATGTCACAGGGCTTTGTTAAGCATGCTTATCTTTTGTCGATGGTTGCTATGCTGATTACAGTAGGCTATAGTCACACAATGATTAAAATGGTTTAGCGAGGGAACTGTGTGTAAGGCTGTGTGCAGTGCAGTGCAGTGCAGTGCAGGGACGGAGCTGCATTAACACACAGGAATAGAAAAGGTTGGGCTCTTTGGTTATGACAGCCTGCGCTGATAAAGTCTGTCCTGAGGTGTCCTCTGAGAAATGTCTGTGGGGACCACTGCTCTGGCCCAGAGAACACACACACACAAACACACACACTCCAGCTGAGACACAATGATTTCTCCAGCTCTGGGTTTCTTTTTCTTTTTTTTTGGACTTTTATAATTTATTTATTTATCTTCATATGAGAGGGGAATTGCACAGCCATTCTGATTACATATACATGTATGGCTTGAGTGTGTGCGTGTGTGTGCATGTGTGTGTGCTCGCGTGTGTGTGTGTGTGCGAGTGTATGTGTGCGTGTGTGTGTGTGTGTGTGTGTGAGATAGAACTTGTATCTGCATACTGATCTACATACTGATCTCCTAGTTCAGCGCCAGCATACAGTATTTTTGTATCTTCAAAACGATGCCACCATGCTCTGCCATGATCTGCTCCATCATTACTTAGCTTGTGTTCTTTTGAGGTGTTGCCAACTTCTCTACACTGCATAGCAACTTGATTTATGAGCCTACTATATTTATTTAGAGCTGATAGACTAGACCACTGATAGACAGCAACAGTATATTGAGCTTAGTATCAATGTATATCAGTGAACCCTTATAGGCCCACTACAACAATATACTAGGTCATCAAGGTATCAGGTACACAAACATACAGGTAGGGAAGAACAGGGTACAGTGAGATTTGAAAAAAAAAAAAAAAACATCATTCTGCTGGTTTGTGGAGGTTTTGCTTTGCGGTTTTCAAATCAAACAAAAAATTGAAGTGTCTTTCTACTTTTGAAATCATTAGTCTTTCTTACCATACACAGGTAAGGGGATATGTTTAACCTTCTCACAGAATGATCTCCTTTCCACCACATTTAATTGATCAGATATACAATTTGATCTAATCTACCCTCTGCTATCAACCCTGGCAGGTACGTTTCAACTTCTCTTACAGTGTGTGGTCACCTACTGTAATATGTGCACAGACAGAGAGTACTTTAGTGCCATGATTTCCCCTCTTTAAAACATTTCAGCTTCAATCCAGCTTAATCGGCCTTTATCTTCCCCCTGCCGCGTGAACTACCCCCCCCCCCTCACACACACACACACACACACACACACACACCCCACTCATCACAACACGCCGTGGCTTCTCTCATCTCCTCTAGTTTAATCACGAGTCTGCTCCCAAAACAAGTTTCTCTTTTGGCCCAGATGGTGGATATGAATGGCTCCACAAACGCGTGTGCATTCTCAGTGTGATAAAAGCGGACTAGTATTATGTAAGAATTATCCCTGACACCCATCCATAAAAGCCTCCTCTTTAATGGGTATAAATTTCAGGCACAACAGAAGCTGGAATCCAAACCGTGACCACTGACAATGAAGCTAAATGCAGTCTGTGTATTCATCCATATGTCTATATGTTGCTTGAGGTCACCAAATGCCGTGGGTAGGGAAAAGTACAAGAAAATTTGCAGTATATATTTTCTGTAGGAATGTGACATTCACAAGGTTGAATGTGTTATTCACTTTTTTTTTGTTAAATTGTAAAGTCTATAAGTGTCTATGTGGGTGTAAGGGTATTCAAGTTCAAAATTTGACCCAAAATGAAACACTGAGTTTCAATGGCTTATACTTCTTTGGGTCATATAATTCGGACTTCATGTTATTGTTTGAAAAATATTCTGTGCATTGTATCATCACTGTATTAAAACTTGAAAAGACAAGCGATAAAATAATAAAAAAAACCACATATAGAATAGTGAACTGGCAGCTAAAATTAACTAACTAACGAATGGGGCATAAAAACTCACTTTCAGATTCACTTTCCTATGCCCCATTCATTTGGTGTTAATTGCTGATTAGCTATTCAGTCTATTTTGTATCATACTGTCTCGTCCCTAAAGACAGCGCTTGGTGACCCAAGACAACAGGACTATCGATTGAATCACACCAGATTTGTCCTTTAAAGTTTTAAATGTGTGTTCAACATCATTGTGATTTTTAAAAGTGGTGGGCCTGTCCATGGGTGAAGTGCAGTTTCATTGCCTCTGTGGCTGTTCTCCCCCAGATGCCTCATTCACTGTCTGTAGGAGAGAGAGAAAGGCCTGGTCTCCACCAACTCCCCTTTGCATAAATCATACATGGTTGTTTTTCAACCAAGTGACCCAAGCAACGATCACAGCTTTTATCTTGCTCTGCTGCCTTTGCCAAACTATAGTCCCCCCCCACACACACACACACACAAACACTCTCTCTCTCTCTCTCTCTCACTCACAAACACACACACACACACACACACACACACACACACACACACATACAGTATACACACACAATCACAATAAGGCATGCAAGGCTTCACGACAGGGCAGAGCCACATACAATGTCCATTCAATCTCTCATCATTTTGGGATGGTGTTTTCCATGTAAAATGGAAGAAAATCTGACCATGCTGTAAGAAGAACACGACTACACCCCATGGCAAGCCTTTCCTCTACAGATATGCTTGTTTACCACTGGCTGCATTGCTGGAGAGCCTTTTACCTATAGTACCTCAAGTAGGTCAAAACAGACTAAATCTACATTATACTGAATAGAAAATGTCCAGTCCCAGCAAATAAAACCATTTCATATTATTTCAAGCATAACTATGATGACGGTGTGATGTCAGGGTAAAATATGCCATCTTCAATCACATGACGGTTCCAAAAACATACAGCCATTACTCATGCTTAAGGTTTACACTTTATTGTTTAGCTGAAGGACTTAGCCAGATTTAGTGTGGTCTTCAAAGCTATTTCATGTTGTCTACCTCAAAGCGATTTCATGTAGGCTACAGTGCCAGTGTTTTTTTTTTCATTACAGTTTCCACATCACTGGGCCAGAACTATGAGTAATTAAATACAGCCATGCGTGACACAAAATTTGCGTTGAAGACATTCCTCTTAAATTATGCGCAATACCTTTGATCACGTTCTTCCTCCTGTCACTTTATTGCAGACATAGGCTAAGTAATGGCCTTTTACTTAAGCACGGGGCGAATGATAGAATGCAGTTCAATGCAAACATTTTAATAAGACCTACATTATTTACGGTTACTTAGTTCAAACGGCTTTCCTTCTGGTAACTGAGCATCTTCTTCATCCAGCTTCCAAGTTCGTCCGTATCAGACCACATATACTGTAGCACGAAAACCCTCCAATAAATAATTAGTTTGGGAGGATGAGGCTACACGTTCCGGCGATTCACCTACATATATTTACATATCAATGACACTTGATCAAAGTTACGATACAATATGATCAGAATAAATGCACTGAATACTTAACCAGTTGTTGGATGAGTACAAGATAGCCTAATTCACAAGACTGAACTGTACTTAACAGTATGTGGGACAACCATATCCATATACAGTACAATTGCATGCCATGTTTGTTGATAAAGAAAATCAAACTGTTTTTTGGAATTATGAGACGCACACAGTTCCCTGAGATACGACACAGGCCAGATACCGATCCATTACACAAGAGACTCGCAAACAGGTGTGTTGTCAGAGTCCTGGCTGTGCATGGAGCTTAGTCCTGTGTCTGAGTCATCATCGTTAGTATTGCGGCTTTTTGAAAGCCCCCTTGCTTGCTCAACCCATCCACTGTTTTTTTCTAGAGAAGGCAACGTGTCGGTGTCCATGACAGCTACATCTGTCTTGATGTCCTTAGCAGGTTCAACTTCATCTACATCCAATGAGTCCACTTTCTCTAGCAATGTCTTCAGTTCCCTCTCTTTCGCTTCCCACTGTTCCTGGCTCATGTCCAGGTCGCTTTTCATAGTTTCCAAATCGGTGTTTAAACGCAAGCCAATGTACAAACTTGTGTCCAGTTGCGTTCTGACTCTCTCTTCCTCTAGCTGTAGTTCATTCTCTGACAAATGTTCCACCTCTGGGACGGCAGCATCTGGTTGGGGAGAGGCCGCTGTAACTCGGATAGCCAACTCTTCAGCGATACTCTCCGTGTCTTTGTTGGACAGCTCCTCTTGTCGACGTTTCATCCACCGGTGATTTAATTCTTCTTGAATCTCACCTGTGAGACTGTCTAAAAGAGCCTCTCGCTCGGCAAGTTCTTCCTGGAGCTTTATAACTTCCTCACACCTTGATGCATACTCTTCAAACTGAGCAATAGTTTCCGCGGAGCAAGGCATATCCTGGTCAGCCGACTCGGTCTCTGAGTTCTGATCAACCATGTATGTGTCCTGGACATAATTGATGCCATGTCTTTTAATTCTGTCAAAGTGGATTTTAGCCTCGCACTTTTCAATTTCACTGTCCAGTTCTTTGATTCGCTGGATTTGTTGACGAATCGTGTGGTCTTGGGAAATAACAAGGTGCACTAAAGTCTCCATTTTTTCCACTGATGGTTTGTCTTTAGAGACAGCCTCTTCTCTCTTCTTGTTAATCTTATCCAACTTTCTGAAGGCTTTTCGTACGATACGCCGTTGTTTCTCTTGGGAAAAAGCCATGGTGGCTCTTGCAGTCCCTTTGTAAGAACACGGGCTTTCTTTACTTGGAACTACGCGCGCCTCTGCGCTCCTGGGTCCGTTGTTCGGTAAAGACGCCTCACTCTTGACCAACACAAACCGCACATTTTCTTGTTCATCTCCCCAAGCACTCCAGAGACGCAGGATTTTGGTTTTGTTTGGTAAAATCCTCTCGAAACCCCTCCATTTCTCCACTATACAGTAAGACTGAGGCGAACCAGACAGCATAGCAGCAGACGCACCTTGCTGCAGGTTTTGGTCTTCCAAGAGCACCTTGACAACATCGGCACAGGTAGTGCGTCTCGACAGTCCCGAGACAAGTTTCTCCTCTCTACAGACCCAAACGGATATTTTACAGTCTTCTGGCTCCATTTTATCTCACAAATCACACAATATGTCCAAGAAAACAACTTTCTTGAAAACGACTATGACACCGCAGTTGTGACCTGCAAAGTTGACGTGCGTAAACTTGAGATCAACTTGGTC
The DNA here is from genome assembly GCA_030264315.1 of Sardinella tawilis. Taxonomy (NCBI): domain Eukaryota; kingdom Metazoa; phylum Chordata; class Actinopteri; order Clupeiformes; family Clupeidae; genus Sardinella; species Sardinella tawilis. Next base: position 19,157,373 of record JASCQY010000118.1, read on the forward strand.
TTCGTTTCTAGTCGCCCATCATGAAGCGTGCATTTCTAGCAAATATACTTTCCTCGGTCCACGAGATCAACTTATTCCCAGCGACCAAGCGCCAAAGTCCTCTGTTTTTAGAGAGCCCATTGCAGCGCTCCCCCTGGATAGGTATAAAGTGGTCCGCTCACACGGACTTTCCCGTCAGCCTCGCTAACTTGCTCTGTCTGCACTTAAGCAAACAGCACGTTCTATGTGCAAAAATACCCCGCCTCCTCCCCCTCCTTTTTTTTCGAAAGGTCACATGATACCGTGTTTGCAACTCAAACCTTCTCTTAGGACAACAGTAACTAATTGATTATACCCACTTTCATTACCTCTAATGATAAAAGTGATTCAAATATGCTATGAAGCGCTATGTTTTGCGTAATTACATTGTGGAATTATATTCAAGTAAACTTATGTCAGTCAGAGAACATTAAACATTCAAATGGGTGTCAGTTGATTTGAACAGTAATTATATTGTACAGTCTGCATTGTTTATTTATTTCATTGTTTTCTGGTTTTCAATTGACATTCAGTGTAGGCCTATAGATAAAGATAATTATGTTAGTGAAGGTGTGTGTGTGTGTGTGTGTGTGTGTGTGTGTGTGTGTGTGTGTGTGTGTGTGTGACCATCAAAAGTTTCGTCCTCTTTTCACCTGGTCATGTAGACCTGCTAGTCGTGCATGATTATTTATGTATGATAACCCTCGTGGCTCTAACTATGTTTAGAAGGGGACTCTTATAGACCCCGTAAAGGGATTTACATGATTACGCGCGGACTAGAATCGATGGAGATTGCTGTCCACGCTTTTTGTTTTTGCCCCACCCAGATGCCGACTTCGTCATCAGGCTGTGCTAGATTTAGCCCTCTTCAACTGGATAAATAGAGAAGCCAACTTTGGTTGATGAAAACGAGCATAAAACCTTCAAACTGAGGTTATGATCATAGTGCTTTCCAACATCAACAGAGATTACACAAGAGGATTACTGGCTGATCTCAAGGGATTCAACTCCCAACGTAAACTCAGTCCTGTCTCCTCTTACTGTCTTACTATAATAATAATAATAATAATAATAATAATAATAATAATAATAATAATAATAATAATAATAATAATAATAATAATAATCATCATCATCATCATCATCAAATTAAATTAAACCGTGGTATGCATAATACATACTTAAGACATAACATCTTTGTCACGAAAAGTAATAATGGCGATGCAGTGTCTACGAATGACCCCTGGTAATTTGAAAAACTCGCATTTTCATGGGTTCAAAGAAATAGAGCAGTTCTGATTGTTTTGGATTTGGTGCCATCTAGTGGTGGTACATAAAATTAGGCTACACGTCACAACTGGCCTCTTTTCACAGTGGCATAATTTACTAGTTGCAAAAACACTTTCATCAGCTTACAATTTTTATGGCAGGTTTATTTAATAAAAATGTCTAAATATTGAGGAATCAAATTAGTCTGGTCTTCCATAACCTAAAGCAAAATTGTCCCTTCTATAAACCAATGATTTTCAAGGACAAATGATAGAGTATCATTTATTTCCCTTGAATAATTTTGACAAATGTACTAGAAATCTATAAAATATCTAACACTTTATCCGCACGTAAATATTACAGAGCAGGCACACATCTGGGTGTAATGAAAACACACACCATATTTCCCATCTTCATAATCTAAAAGGAAAAAATATATTTAACATTTGTACAAAGAAGTCCAACATACATAATTTTCTTTACACAAAAGCACCTTGCATTTTTTTTTTCAGCACAAAACCAATACTTCATACAGTGCTTTTCAAAACATAGAGGACTCCAGCTCAGTGGCAACACTGACAGAACAAACAGTAACATAAAGGTACCAGTACCTAGTCACAGACGAAGAGAAAACAAGAACACAACCCGGATACTACTAACATGTCGGGTCCTTTTTAATGTCCACTTTTTTTTATCAAAATATTATTTCCCAAAGAACGCATCATATTAGAAGGAAAAAAGGACAGTAATTAAAAAGAATATTTTGAATCCTCAAGTACTGCAGAGGTATCCTAATCGCTTTTTAAAAGATGCAATTGCCGTGTTCAGCGTACCAGCAGTGCAGAAGTCTGAGTGTAACCTTGGGTGTGAAGTCTTCTTGAACTATATAAAGAAATAGTCATGTCTTACACACACACACACACACACACACACACACACACACACACACACACACACACACATATTTGTGTGCCTTTCAATTCAATTCCGGAGGAAGTTGAGAGAGAAAAAAAAAAAAAAACATCCCCTTGCAAAAGAATGAAACAGATGCCAGTGATGCGAAAGCATCACATTCAGTAACAATACAGACAGTTTAACGAAAATTTGTGGTTAACAAAATATGGTACATCCATCATTGAAAATGTGACCACGGTTGCCACTTGCCATTGTGATATGAATATAAGGGAGATTGTGTATGAAGATGGGGATGATTTGTGAAAGGAGAGTGGAGCTATTTTAAAATAATTTCTCCTCATTCACTGTGCTTGGTACATTAGTTGTAAGGGACTGGGCAGATAAGTGTTAAAGTGGATTGCATTACGCACGTTTCCTAAACATTGCCTTTCTATTGTCTACTTGTGTTAGTCACTGGAATTTGAATCCATCAGGGTAAGACAACTGCTGCCAACATGTCGAGGGTACTTTAAACCAGACACAAATGTAACATTCAGACCTCTCCCTATTGGCTATATTACTTGGCGTTGACATAATTGGGGAGAATTCAAATTGAAGCAAGTTGTGTTTAGCTCCAAATGAACACATAAACACAATGCCAAAGACCTAAAAGGAAACACATGATAAGAAGGCATTATGGTGATCCTCTCCCTAAACTGCAGTTCTTTTTTTGGTTTTTAGGCTTTGCAACACCATCTTTTCTAAGCTGGAGGGTCCAATCCAAAGGCACTTGTCATGCTACAGCGCACATTCAGACATGCCAAAGGACTGACATCTACAAAATATCTCTCTTTTTTTGGTCATTTTTGGTACAGAAAAAGGCTATTTTATTTTTTCATGGTGTTTATAAATAGATTATGCTCCTGTAATAGATCTAAGTTTGTAATCTATGCTCCTCTTTGTACATAACAACAAATATATTCTATGTAAATTGGTAGCTGGCAAAAAGACGAGTGTTCATACACTCGCATAGGGGGCTTAGTGGAACTGAAGGCTGCAGGTCCGGATGGCAACTAAGGCACTGGAGACTACGTTAGCTTTGGCAGTTTCTGTACTGTTCATTCCGCACTGCTTCACGTGATGACAACAGGAGGAGGTCTTCCAGCTTAGGAAAGATTTCACAGCTTTAAGAAGTGCACACCCACTAGATTAAGGCTTTGTGGATGTGGAATTTTTCTGTCCCCATTAGGTCTAAGCCACAATTTGCGGGGGTTATGTGCTAACACCTACAAATGACAGCCTGGACTGCTTTTACTCTTAATTAGTAAGCGCTAAAAAGGCATTTCAAAAACTACTGCTTGAAACTAATGTTACTCTGCTGGTCTGTATATTGAATACCTCTGAACCTGATGCGTAGAGCTGAAATGTGGTCATTCCGGCTGTGCTAATTGTCTAAAAGTTAGTTAATAGCTTTTTTCCCCAAAATGGCAGGATGAAAAGTTGTTGTGTGTGCTAGCCTAGGTCTGTTTTTGGAGTTTTTACAATATAATGTATACTGTACATATCCACATTTCCAAATATATTTCTTAGTCTAAGTAAATCTTACGCAACTCCAAAAACATAACTGCCATCAGCTGACATGTTTTACATTACTAGTCTTTGAGATATTTAGATATAATTTTAAATCTTATGCTATGGGTGACAAGATTGTACGCAAGATTTGTCCTCGCCCCCCCGAGAGTAAGTTTGGGCACGGCCGTGTGAATTAGACAAAGAGAGTGAAGACTTGTCCTATCCTATGCAATAAAACCATACACAACCAACAGACACGGACCGACTAGTTATTCACAGAAAACATGGAGCCACTTATCTTCAAAACACAAACAACCAACCAAAACCTGAAGAAGGAAACAAAACAAACAAACAAACAGTACCGCCATTGAACCGCTGCACTCTTACACAAGGTACATTTAAAAAGACACTGAAAAATATTAATAGTCAGTAATAGTCAAATCAAAGACAGGAGATGCCACCCTTATGTAACCAGGGTTAAAAAGGAACCATTTTAAAAGCTTCTCTGTGTGTGGTGGTGGGGTGGTGGGGGTCTGTCTTTAGAGGCACAGCCACTAGCAAAAAAAAAAGTAGAAGAAGAAGAAGAAGAAATGCAACCTTCTCAGTCTTTCAAAGCCTTGATTCCTTTCATCTTTCTCCCCGTCTGTCATTGTCAGTGAGAGTCTGGTGCTCTGTGTGTGTGTGTGTGTGTGTGTGTGTGTGAGTGTGTGTGTGTGTGTGTGTGTGTGTCTGGCCATGTGGTGAGTGAGTGTGTTATTGATGTCCTGGGCTTTGTCTCTTGTCAGGGCGCACCTCGACAGCGGGAGCCACAAGGAGGATAGCTCTCCATCTCCAACGCCTCCCCTCCTCCTCTCCTCCTTTCCTCTTCTCTTCTCCCCTCCTCTCCTCTCCTCTCTCTCCCTCCCTCCCTCTCTTCCTCCCTCCGAGTGGCTCTCATTCCTTCACCAGCCGGTAGATGTGGTGCTGGGCGCCGTGCTCGCTGTTGGACACCTCGAACACACACGCCATACACAGCAGCGTCTCTTGGGTGTCTCGGTTCGTCACCACCTACAGGGACAGCAAGAGCACGAGCAGATGCTGCTTAATGCGGCGGCACCGTCGAGGAAAGAGACGGCACATTTTTACACCAGCATCACACACACACACACACACACACATGTTCTTTCTCTCTCTCACATTTTTCATACAAATGCAATTCACACTTTCTTTTTTTCTCATACAAACAGACTCACACATACCAGTACATAATCATAGATTTAAATGGTTCAGCTCAAATCAAGCTAGAGATACGTCGCACACAGACATACACCTTTGCACACACAAACATGAACGCACTCACACACACACAAAGACAAATAAGCGTGGATTTACTGTACGTATGTGCACAAAGACAGGCACACACACACACACACACACACACACATACACACACACACACACACACACACACACACACACACACACACACACATACATACACAGACATACGCACCAGCAAGATGGTGAAGTTCTCCAGCACACTGTTCATCATATATTTCTCGGGCAGGTGTTTGAGCTTGTGAATGAAGTTGATCATGTATTCACACATGGGCGAGCGACTGATCTTGTACACAAAGCGGCCGTTTTCGAAGCGTGCATACTCCGTCTGGCAAGGAAAAGCAGAAACGCATAAAAAAAATCATCTTCAAAGACATTTTTACCATCTCCCACACTTTTACTTTGTTACTTTGTGCCCCAGCTCTGATAAAGGACGTGAATGTGGACAGGTTGCCGGTGCCAGAGGAATCAATGCTATAAAAATCCCTGCTTGCTCAGAGTGGTCCTAACAGTCTTCAGTAAAGACTACAAAAGGAGACTGCTGCTGGTTCTTTTGATCTCATTTTTGAATCGATTACTTTCTCATCTCCCTGGGACTCAGCAGGGCACAATATTCTTCGCTATTCAGCTCCACTCTCTGGACAAACATTGCATTAGGGGACAGGCCACTTCGACAAATGCCCATATGACAAGTCAGCGCAATATCCAATAGAACAGAGCATTAGAGGCCTCAGTGTTTACTGAGGGAGTTCAGAGACAGAGACAGAGATCACATATATGGTGCAAAGAAGCTAACGCACTATGGAGCACTTGTTGTTCACAGTGCTGCTGTTATTGTTTACAATGTTGGGTAAAACTTTACTTGAAGATGTTGACATAAGAGTGACATGAGCCTGATATGACATGTGTCATGAACATTAATGTAGAAATGACTGTTGACATTAAGTGTCATTTCATTTTTTGTAATGTCTGCATCCCAAACAGTGTCAAATTAAGTTATAAAAACAAATGACACGTAATGACAACAGTCATAAACATAAAAAAAAATGTCATTAAAGTTAATGACACATTTCATGTCATGTTTATGTCACTTATGTGGACATCCTTACACAAAAGTGTTACCCAATGCTGTTGCCTCGCAGCTGTGTTCGGAGTCTTCTGCTCACTCACCTCCACTTTCTCCACCACCTGCTTGCCGAAGGAGCAGACCTTAGTGGAGCAGGTGATGGTCATGTTCTCCGAGCTCTCGTACTGGCTGGTGACGCCGTAGAAAGCGCCGGAATCCTCCTGGATGTTGCAGTTCAAGTCGGCCTGAGGAGAGGGGAGAGGAGGAGGAGGGGGGGGGGGGGCAAACAAATCAGTGAGTCTGATTTGTGACCCAGTGCCTATTGAGAAACTACGGTATGAGCTCAGTCTGGCCTTGATGCATAGTTTACATCAGTTACACACACAACACTCTGGCCTCAAATCTGGCCTCAAAGCCATTAGAACACAAGCTGTGGAGTCTGTCCTTATGCCAGTTTAAATCATGTTTAGAAGTTTTACACATGCCAGCAAAGTTATTTATCTTAACTGTATGTCATTACTGTTCAAATTTATACAATTCTTAGTCTCCAAATGCACACTTGTTTGTTCGTGAAGGCAAACACTACTCCAGGCAAAGTCATTTCAACACAATGCTGGATGTCCATCAGAACCAAGCGGGTAGTGAAACAGTGCCTAGAAACAATTACAATTTTGCATTTGATTTATTTGACTGGAGGGCCGACCGCAGCTAACTCAAAGCTGATGAGGCCACTGGCTCCATCCGGGAGTCCCACAACCACACATCTGTTTCTGTGCCAGTATGCAAATGTGGCAATTGGAAACAAAAAGACAACTCGGCCACAGGGACAAAATATACGAGCAAATAAATACTTTCACAATTGTCATCTCCCTGCTAGTTGGGAATAAGACTGGCGAAACACTTCCCCTTGAAAGGGTGCAGTGAGCCTGAAGTGCCACCGGGTGGAGCCAGTGGGTAACTAGAATGGCAATGAAGCCGACCGGGAAATGGGTTTGTCTGCTTGCACTGAGAGCTTTTTTATCTACCCAGAATGCTTTGCACCAGGCAGGTGTTCAAACAAAGCCTGTGTACTTCAGCCTGTTGCACCAGCAGGCTCATAGAAGGGTTGTCCACTCTCTCTCTCTCTCTCTCTCTCTCTCTCTCTCTCTCTCTCACACACACACATACACACACACACACAGAGGCACAGACTACTGAAGAGTTGCGACTCACCCAGAACTTCACCAGGAAGAAAGCGTTTTGGGGTCCTTTGCCAAAAAGCTCCTTCAGCCCCCCCTTCTTCTCCGGGAACTTGTCATAAATCTGACGGATGTCCACCGACTCCAAGAGGGCATCGCTGTGCGAGTGATTTGTCTGACCGATGTGCACAAAGAGGTGCTTATTATACTGTGAACACAAGCAAGCGAGCAGAGCGAAGGAGAAAAAGGGAGAGAGAGAGAGAGAGAAAGAGAGAGAGAGAGAGAGAGAGAGAGTGAGACACAAAGGCATGAATGTCCTCCTGCAGGAGCCTAGCATTGCTAAATAGCCTCTTGAAGACCTCAAGTCTGTCTGGCACTTCATCTTTCTCAGCCGCCATCAAACAAAGACGCTATTCTCATTTGCAGCGAACAGCCCGCCTGGTTTACACTACAGCATTTCAACAGTCACGCAGAGCGTAGCCGATGTGCTGATGATCCTTTGACCTTTATTTACATTTCCCCAGCTGTTTTATTTACATGTTGACTGAGAACGACATCAGGGCCGTTACGGAAAGCGGATGCCGGCCAGAGCTTTATCTGAATGAAGTAGTTTCAAAGTCACGAGTGACCTTCAGCTTAGAGCCCACTGATTTTATTTACTGTGCCATGGATTTCTCTGAATACAAATGATTACACCTATTCACGGCGCATGAAAAGTGTATTTACAAGATTAATGGTGGCTGTCATTCGGGATCAGGACAAGTAAACAAGAACATAGAAATGCTGACAAAGTGATAGATTGCATGTGTCAGTGTGAGAAAGTGGGCGCTCCCCGGTCCGCGGCGGCATCGTCGAGACGACTCCTCTATTAGGGAGCGTGGCGGGTTTGTTTAAAGCAGGCGAGCCGCTCAAGAGATGCGGGCCCTCTCAGGCTAAAGTGTGTCTGGCATGTGGGCCTTCCACACTTAGGTCTATTTGGGGATAAAGCTCCCACGGTAAAGTCTGGGCGGTGGAGAGATTCACTTTTTTTTCTTCATTTGGCATGCGTGGAGAGGTCCATGGAATACGCTCAAGAAAAATGTGTAGATATGTGTGTGTGTGTGTGTGTGTGTGTGTGTAAACTTGCATAAGTTTTAGAATCAAAATATAGACTCGCGTAGATTTTACTTATGTGTGTGTGTGTATGTATATATGTGTGTGTGTGTGTGTGTGTGTGTATATGTGTGTGTGTGTGTGTGTGTGTGTGTGTGTGTATGTGTGTGTGTATGTAATGTGCTTGAGCTCACCGCGTCCGGGTCCCGCTGTTGTTCCAGAAAGGCAGAGAACTCCACCAGTCGGAGTTTGGTGGTGCCGATTGAGCGGCCTTGCCAGGCTGGGGTGGAGGGGGTCGTGGTGCTGGAGGGGGGCTCGTAACCTGCCAGGACACACACACACGTGATTCACACATTTCGTCAAGGAAAAATCCGGTGTGATTCAATGAATAATCCTGTTGTTTGAGGTCAACGAATGCTGTCCGTAGGAAAAACAATGACAAAATGTCATTCCTAGACCGGATAGCAAACTGAGAGCTGAAGTTAACTGAATGGGGCATAGAGAAACAATACTACGTTTCTGTGTCCCATTAAGTTAGTGTGGGCTGCCAGTTCACCATTCAGTCTACATTGTAATTAAGTTTTCTCGTCGTTTTTTCCTCCCGAAAGCACTCTGTGACCCAAACTAACAGAGCTATGGATTGATTCTCATCGAACTTCTCCTTTAATCATTCACCCATCAGAGCAGCTTATGTTTTTTGTAATGCTTAGTGATTCTTATACAGTACATGCCCCCTACCTGAAATGGCAGTAGCCACTGCTGATTGGATGGGGTAGGCTTGCTGGGCGAAGGGCTTGATGCTACAAAGGGAACAGAGAGTGTGAAGTCAGACAGCCTGAAGTGTGTGCAGCACAGCACAGCACAGCACAGCACAGCACAGCACAGCACAGTTTGGCAATGCAGCCGGAAAGTCTTTTTTTGATAGACTAATGGGTCTCACTGTCTCACTGTCATGTAAAAAAAATAACATGGAATCAGACATGATGTAACTGTTTATGGCTACTCACTCTTGTGAGGATCCCGGCTGGCCTGTTGAGATCATCCCTTGCCAGAACTACAGAGAGAGAGAGAGAGAGAGAGAGAGAAGAGAGAGAAGAGAGAGATATAGAGAGCAAGAGATGGAGAATAAAAAATACCAGTTAGTGTTGCTCCACTGTCATGGTCGGTGCGAATGCTAATGCTGTTTAGTTTCTATGCCTTTGCTTGCTTCCAGTGTTCTCAGACATAGCTTTCTATTTAAAGAGGGAAGAGCACAACGAGGACAACAGAATCACATTTCTACCACTGCAACCTACAACACCAACAAAATCAGAGGCTTTTTTAAAGGGCTTCTCTTCTCTGCTTGCTATCCAGGGGCTCAATTAAAGGGATTAGATCAGTGTATCCAAACGTTCACACTCACACACATATACACACACACACACACACTCTGTTTTTCTTTCTTATCCTCTCTCTCTCTCTCTCTTGTATTCTCTTTCACTCTCTCCCTCTCCCTCTCTCTGTCTCCCTCTCTCTCTCTCTCTCTCTCTCTCTCTCCCTCCCTCTCTTGTATTCTCTCTTTCAGTCTGTCTCTCCATGTCTTACCCCAGCTGCTCCAGGGAAGGTGGGTCTGGGGATGCCAGCCAGGCCCAGCTTGTTGTGGATGGCAGTGGCCGAGACGATCTGTGCCGAGGACATGGAGGCCATGCTCTGCAGTGCTTTGTCCTTCACACTCTGGTCCTGGACACACACACACACACACACACACAAATGGACAGGAACAAAAAAGGTTAGCACACACAGGGAAAGCAAAGATATTAATCTTTTACACACACACACACACACACACAATTCATACATACTTGACATTTACATACACGCGCACACACACACACACACACACACACACACACACACACACAAACCCTTTAGTAGTGAACCCACTAATGCACACATGAATTCATACCCACACACACACAAAAGAAAATAATGTATATACATGTAATGGTAAACAACGAGAGCATATAAAAACGCGCGCACACACACACACACACACACACACACACACACACACACACACACACACACACACACACACACACACA
>JASCQY010000118.1:19188769-19201615 GCA_030264315.1 Sardinella tawilis
GCCCCAGCCCCAGCCCCAGCCCCAGCCCCAGCCCCAGCCCCAGCCCCAGCCCCAGCCCCAGCCCCAGCCCCAGCCCCGCGGCAGATGGGAGAGGGAGATTAGTCATGCAACAATATACTGTGGCTACACTTACACACCCTGTGCCTCCTTGGCCCTCCAAGAAAAAAAAAAAGGGGCACAGCATTCCAAACAAATGGCATGGCATGGAGGCGAGTCCGCGCACAAAACAAGGGGGCACACATCCACAGCCTGAGCAGCTGTCGAACTCCCGCGCTGCTTGCTTACGCGCCCGTGCCAGCCGCTGGGGTTAGTGTGTGTGTATATGTGAGTGTGTGTGTGTGTGTGTGTGTGTGTGTGTGTGTGTTCATACATGTGTAAGCAGCAGACACTCAACTGCCAGGTGGGTACATGCACAACATGCACAGCACAGCGCCAACTAGTTGTAATTGAATGTAATGATAGGTATTATGTATGAGAGCTGCTTTGCATGAGCGTGTGTGTGAATGTGAAGGAGTGAGGGTGTGTACTGTATGTGTGTGTGTGTGTGTGTGTGTGTGTGTGTGTGTGTGTGTGTACTGTATGCATGCAAGGTTTTTCTCAGATGGTCTTTTTCTTTTTTAATTTGACTACCTGGGAACATGACGATAAAAGCTCTCACAATACAAACTCCACAGATGACTCTGTAAATGTTCTACTGCAAAAAAAACTGCAAAAAAAAATAAACAAAACCCTTTATTTTAAAGGGTCTTCATGATAAAGTATTGATCACAATCATTCATTAATGATTTTTATCTCTTACACCTGCAGTTCAACTAGTTATTCACACACTGTAGAGTTCAGTTTAAGGGCCAAGACTAAACGGACTCATTACCAACAGCTGACAGAAATCAATCAACAATCATTGAAAGTCAACTTCAATGACAAAACAGCATGAAGACACTACTGTTAATACATGAAAAGAAACTCACAGATTACCATCTATTTTATGTACAACCATGCAGTGCACTTACTGTATGTATGAATAGAGATTTCATACAGCACCATTTTCAATTGAGAAAATGTACACTAAAGACTAAAAGACCATCAGCAGAAACAAAAAGTAATACAACTAATGTAAAAGTAAGCTACGCTAAGGTCTTCTGTCTTCTTTCAACCCCCCCAGCATATAGTACGCATCCTTCAAAGTAGCACACAGACGTTCAAAAAATCCTCTAGAACAGGATAAGGGTCCGTGCAGATGCTACCTAATAAACGCTGACCTGATCACAAAAGAGTCTGTTTAGAGAGCTGTCCCTCCTTCAGACAGCTAGGTCAAGTATTGTCCTCGCAGAAAAAAAAAAAAATAAAAAATCATATATATATATATATATATATATAGGCTATATATAATGAACAGATCAGATTTTAAAAAGCTGTAGTTTTTAGGTAACCAGGACAATACTGCAAACATTCAGGACATTCTTATTTCCATCCTGACTGTCAAAGCACCAGGTCTGTCACTCGTACCACTGCGCCATGCGGCTTGCTACCATATTAATACTCATCAAGACTCAGCCAAGTCATTTCGGCTCAACAATATATATAGATAATGACGAGCTTGCTTTATTATGTTGGCAAGGAGATGGGAGAGGAGTAGAGGGGAGAAATGAAAGGTTTCTGAACATGTCCCCTCGGTCCGTGAATGATCACAGAAGTAACAATATTCTTTTCCCTGCTATTCAGTGCATTATACTAGTGACATGAAATGCTTGTACAATGCCATTAGTCCCAGCAGGCCTATTAGACTATCATCAGGCAGGAAATTCAATTAAGGATGACCTAAAAAAAATCCCTTCCTTTCAAGCTTTTCTCCTACAGAGGCTTTTGCATTTCAATGGCATGCATGGTGAAACAGTGAGCACATCTTGTTGTCCATGAGTGTGTGTGTCTGTGTGTGTGTGTGTGTGTGTGTGTGTGTGTGTGTGTGTGTGTGTAAAGCCAGGCATTCGCCTGTGCCTCTGTGTGCGAGACACTTCTCCTTTTGACGCAAAGGACCTCACAGCAGTGGAGTCATCACCACAATGCCCCCAATATCCATTTCACTGAGTCTCATTAGCACAGTGTCCACGCCATTAACACATCCCTTTGTCTCCTTCATGTTTATGAAATGCACTTATTTCATTTATTTTTCCTTCCCCTCTCAAGAGGAGCACAAATTTACCCATGAAACCCTGCCGCTCCAAAGACCTCACTGCTTTAAGAGACATGTCTGGATTCAGCATAGATCCTTGTTATTATATGAGAGCACACACACACAGACACACACACACACACACACCCCACATATAAATTGAACTATTTAAATAACTTAGTGCTTCCAACTTCCTGTTTTCACAAAGGAGGATTAATCAAAGGGTTAAAAAAGCGGATGCCTGCAAATCTGAGGTCTGAACTTCAGCCAGCACTTAATGACTCACAACAAAAACAGTAGTTATTCATTCAGGATTTTTCTTTAAGTTTATATGGGAAAATGTCACTGTGCACCAGTGTGTATGAAAAAAAAAAAAACATGAGATATAGATGATAAAAGACATTTTGTTTAAAGTAACATTAATAACATTTTAGCACCTTGTCATTAGAGCTCACCCAGACCGACCCGTGATGAAACTGCCTGCTGTTTCGACTGGGTGCATCTGCTACTTGGTAAGCTAAAGCTCAAATGCTAGGTGCCAAAGCCAAGGGTGGACCTGGTGAATTAGTGAATAGTGATTTGGCGATAGTGAATTGGTCTACGATTTGGGTGACATTCTCTGTGGGTGGCATTACTCTACAATACAATAAAACACCTAGGCAACATTAAATAGCTTTTAACCATTGATGTTTGTGAAGAAAATGCCAGGCTGTGAATCATGAGGTTTCAAGCCAAAATTATAGCTGTACCCCTTTTTAAATTCACCCCTCCTCTTTGCTGTGCTCACCAATTCCAGCAAGACTTTCCTGACAGTCAAGTCATCTCATACCAGAAAGTATGATGCATCAACCTAACATCAGTCATCCTTATGACTTTTTAATCAGTTCAAGGGATATTCCACATTCCACATTTCAACCTAATGTCTAGTATAGCTTGCTGCTAAGTAGCAAACTGATTGCACAGGCTATATTTAACAACAGCACAAATCTGCTGATTGCAAACATTCACATCAACCAGCTGGTCACACAGCACCCGTGCATTAAAAATACAAACTGTCTTCCTGAAAACAATGGATATTTTACAAACTAAGGCTTTATATGTTCCACCCACTGCCATTCGTCAGAGGTAATTCCAACTTGCATTGAGGCATTTCCAGCATCCATGTGTAATTCCGTGTCCAACACGGAACTCTGCTCAGGCCAATTTCTAAATAGTGTATGACCACAAAATCATCTTTTGGAGAACCCATCTCATATTTCAAAAGGACATACAAGAAATCTCTGGAATGTTTCACAGAACTGAAGAATTCCAAATCCATAATATTTCTTTACATATTACCTCTTCGACCCAATTTAATCAATTTTAGTGACGCTGCCTCACACTACACAGCCATGGGCATAAGAGGCATGGCTTCTTTGAAGACCATTTCAAATATCCAGCTACACAGTGAGACACTTCAAAGATTCCCGTTCAATTGTGCCTGATATGGTGGTCATAGCTGACCAACAAACAACGACGGCCCTCCACCTTCCTCGACGTATTGTGAAACTATCCACCACTCCAAGTTCCCCTAGGTGCTGTGGCATTGTGTCTCTGATATAATCCCCCGTCACCTCAATGCCACCGTTCTCACAGAAAACAGCCATTTTTCTTTTCTTCTTTTTCTCCTTTTTTTCCTTTTTGCTGAGTCAGACCCCAACCATTATCGGACATCTTCCCGGGGCGCCACCATGCCCCCACTGGACCCAACAATACCTCCTCCAGGAAAAGGAAGGGACAGCATGTTCAAATGAGTGTGAACTCGCAGGCAGTGTGGCCAATATTTGCCCATGACCTTTTGGAGGCCTTCAGCAGGGGACACACAATTGGGTATCAAAAGACTACCATGAGGTTCATCATGGCTCCCCCACAATCTTTGATGGAAGAACCCAGAAGGCATTTTTAAATGCAAGGAAAAGGCTCCTTTTTCCAGGTAGCCTACATCAACAGCAGACAGAAACTGAATTGCCACAAAAGACGTTTTTTTCTTCTTTTTTTCTTGTCTCATCCAGACACAGTATACAACAGTGCCATATTTCTCTCCCTGTATTTAATGAGCAAAAAAAAATAGAGACTCTTTCAGAGTTTAACTGAGTGCTACCATGAACTTCCTGAAATGAAAAGTTAACAGGAATACCATGTCATTGTTTTTTCATGGCCAGACAATTTCTTAAGTTGAATGGGCAAAAGTACATAGTAGCCTTGACTTTCAAGAATATTATCTGTGCTACTGCAGTACCTTAAAGAGGTTTGGCGTTTGGCTGAGCTAACTGCTGGCAAACTGAAGTGCTGAGGTCAAGCAAAAGACCTGGTCACCTGCTGGAGACTTTCTACAGAAATGTGTGTGACATGGGAGCATTTAGAATGTCTTAGGCACCATACAGTGCCAACCACATAGACTCAGACTGGGAAAGCAGAGAAGGGAATCTGTGCCCCTTGGGCAGCATGTGCTCTGGGGGGGGGGGGTTGTTGAATTCTTGATATCCGACTTTTAACTGGAAGTCTGAGGTTTGTTTTAGTTACAGTGCTTGACTCATCTGATGACTGATGAGTTGCATATTGCGCGACATGAGCCCAGCCGAGATGAGAGTTCCAGTGTGAGAAATGCCTCCCACACGCAGAGGCTTGGGGTGGGGGAAGGTTTAGGTAAACAGTGCAATATGGCAGCCTGGATCAATAACAAGGGAGGGAAAAAAGCTTACACTGTTTCCAAATGAAAACATTACCTCGTCACTTCACTCAAATGTATCACACTGCTGGACTTTTTTTTTTGCATACTCAGTGAAAATGACAGCAAACGTCATGAGCATTGCAAGTTTCCTTTTTAACCACATCAAATCAAAACCAGCCATCAAAACCAGTGTAAAAAAAAATAAAAAATACAACCGCATGTCCACAGAACAAAGTTCTACTCTGCTAGGCACATGAAACGGACTGGAAAAATCTCTTTCATTCATCCTCAAGGAAATAGGGCAGTGCTGTTTGAGCTTTTGTGGACATGAGGCGCGAGCGCTGAGTCATATCGTCCACCGGCGAGCAGCGAAACAACTGAGGAGTTGTGGTTTTTGTGTTTCTCTCTCATCAGGCTAAAGCGACGTAGGCAGACCAGTGAATAACACTGGCTGCTTAGAGGAGTCCTTCTGCTGTGCTATATAGTCAAGATGGCATAAATAGTTGGGGTTAGCAGCATTCCCCGGCACGCAACAGTTCTCTAAAATGACACACTGCTACAGTGGCCGTCATAGCAGAGGGAGAGAGAGAGAGAAAAGCCCACCGGTCGGAGAGAGAGAGAATGGCGGCTGTCACTGAGGTTTTGATTATATTTTGTGGCAGCCATGACAGAGGGCTCTGGTGATGTCAGTGGTGCCATGGCAGTCTTTCACTTGGCAATGGTTAAGATTTACAAACACATACACAACAACACACAGACACACAAACTGTCTGGCAAACAGCAAGTGAAAGTGTACCTACATTCCCAACTCCATACCCAAAACATACACACACGCAAACACTCTACATTTCACCCAAAACAACAGTACAAACCCACACCGTGCTTCCCTTTCGTGACAGTGGGAAGGGGGTGGTGTGTGTGTGTGAGAGAGAGACAGAGAGAGAGAGAGAGAGAGAGAGAGAGAGAGAGTGTGTATTAGCTTGTGTGTGAAGGGGGGGGGTTTACCTCAGGGCACAGGCAGAGTGCTGGCCCACCCGCCGCCCTGCCTCTGAGGACAAGCCATTGTTCCAGCGCTCGGCAAACAAAGGCTGCCCCCCGTGCCCCCGCCCGCTCACCAGGCCTGCTGCTCCATTGTTGCTTTGACCCACCCGCTCCAAAATTTCATTACATATGAATTTTCATTTATTCCCTCCTGCGCGCACTCTCTCTCTCTTTCTTTCACTCACTCCCTCTCTCTCTCTCTCTCTCTCTCTCTCTCTCACACATACACACATACACACTAACACCCTCCCTCCCTCCCTGTCCCCTATTGGTCGAGCTGGCTGTTTCGGCCGTTGTTTAGGCATGCTTCCCGTGCCGATGATCAGAGGAGAATCTGGTAATCGTATATGGCAGAACAGACAAAAACTGATCAAGCAGAGGGGACCTGACACAAATACATCAGTCATGATTATATCACAGAGTCCATTTCCTAGTTTCTCTTTTTTATGGGAGGCTCCAGCCATTGACTAGACAGGCCACTGGAGCACCTGAAAAAGCACGTTGCCATGGAGAGGTCTATAAACTTAAATCAAACAAGAAACATTCTAAAACTACAGCTAACAAAAAACTCCTCATGGGCGGCATTTACCGCCTTCTCGCTGATCTCTCCTGTAATGAGTGCCTGTGTGCTTTCACAAAGGCACATTACTGGAATGGTTGACATATTTGAAGGACAACCTGTTGCTCAACTTAGCAGAGACTGACAATGCGAAGTCTCCAACGACACCTGATCTGCAGATGCAAGTGTGGGTGAAATATTTGAGGAATGAATTCATGATGTTGCCAAAATATGTTAATGAATCTCTTTTCAATAATCAGATGCAATTTTTCACCCCCTTTCAATGCAAAAGAACAGCTAATTAAAGCTCCATAATGAATAACTGGGACACAAAAGCAAGTGCCTTTTGAAAGATGAATATTTCAATCTCCTACATCACCAGCACACCAATACACCTTTGATGTTAAAACATCCAAATTAAGAATTGGTTAATTATAATTAAAAAAAAAAAAATCTGCCATCTGATATGTTGCTTTGTGTAGCATAATTACTCAAAATGAATGACTAAAAGCTGGTAATTATTTATGCATGATTTTTTACCAGCCTATATTATTTAACAAAATAAATAAATAAATGAGTAAATGACCAAAAGCAGCGGAAACAACCATGCTGCTACCTTAAGAGATCTCGAGGAGCAGAGAAAGAAGAGGGCGATGCAGTGCACACACTATGGCCAATGGAACGAACCAAAGCTTGCCCTTATCTGCTGTGCTGAGTCCAGTGTTTGGCTAGATAGGGGAAAATGGAGGGAAGAGACTGTAAGGGTGTGTGTGTGTGTGTGTGTGTAAGAAAGGGTGGGGGAGGGTCTCAAAAAAGGGAGGATGAGAAAGGGTCAAAAGAGAAGTAAATCAGGGGGACAGTGTGATAATCTGAAGTAGGTTGTGGCTTGGCATCAGCTCTCTGGGCAAAATAATACACATGGCATAAGAAGAGCTGTACACTCATCAAAAGTAAGGGGGGTGGGGGGGGGGACATATTCTAACGACACAGCACAGACTGCCTGAAAACATTAGAGCGCTGCTGATAAGCTAAATTAACAGATAGCATAGGAGCATACATGAGCCATATGGTGCCTTGGCTGCTACCGCCTGTTGCTGGCATAACAATGGGCCGGCTAGACAGTGAGTGGCAGAGGCAGTCTCACTAACGCTTGTTCCTCTGAATTTTCCAGGCGGGAAGAGCTGGAGTGAACACACACACACACACACACACACACACATACACACACGTATTTGCATTTTCCCTACAGGTGGATGAGAGTACTAAACCAGATGTCAACACCAGAGAGGGGGCCTGTCTGCCGTCTGTGGTTCAATAAGTCCACAAGCCCTCTGCTTCAACGGCAGAAAGAACAATACGTGCCCCTTCCCCCATTTTCCCACAATCCTCCATTCCCAGAGGTAACCCAATCTTGTGAGCTTTGCATCCTTTCTTTTCCTCTTATTTTCCTCCTGAGCATTAGGTCTATAACATCTGTTGATTAGCCTACTGTGTAACATTAGGCAAAACACATTCAATGAACACAGCTTAGGCTATAGCAGGCAACAATCAACAAGTAAATAGGCCTATGTTAAAAAGTATCTTCAGCAAAGAGAAACTGACAGCTTAGAGAAGGCTGTAGGCCTACTTTTACTGAAAATTCATCATGAAAATATAAAGGTATATATTGCAGAATCTTAAGAACATAAAAGAATGTTGAATATACCGACTGAATAAGTTAAAACACACAAAATCACATAATCACACAAATTTTGCCTACAGAAATTACAGAAAAGTTAGTAGGCTTATACATGTTTGCTGCTCAAACAATCTAGTTTTCCTATGGTAAAATCACTCAACCTTTTAAATGAGTGGTTTTGCAAAATAATAGTCTAAAGTTTGAAAATATTCAGTCTACAATATATTATACAGGCTTTAACAAAAGCCCACTTTTAGGTGTTTAACTTGACAGGCTGTTTTCTGCGCATACAAGAAAAATAAACTCCCTATGTCAAACCTCAAAATAAACACACCGGTCCGCTACAACTTCTTCCTTTCACAAAAGGGTTATTCCATATATAAATGATTAACAATACCTTTCCTTCTACAGTGGACTTTCTACCGCCCAGATTTCTTCATTGACAGAATGCTAGCCTACTTCCCAAAGTAGGCTAACGTTAACCTGCGCCCATCATTCCGGACAAAACAATCAAGGGCCAACTTAGGAAAGCTATCGCTAAAAACATGTACAACACATAATTTTAAAACCGTCCGAGAAAACTAAATAATTTAACTGTAAAAAGAAGTCCAGAGCAATGATTTCAAATAAACGATCCGTTCCAATGTGAAATTTAGACGGCACTATCAAATCACTGCGTATGGCGATGTAGGCAATTCTACGGGTGCAACAAGTCCTCCCGAACGCTTTTGTTAACCTCCGAAGTGTTCAGCTCAGTTCGGCAGCTCCCAGTCGAAGCAATGCGAACGCGGCATGTAATGCGAAAACATTTCCGTAAAATGATACATTCATTCCAACCTATAAGCTATTTTGCATTTCTCCTATTTCCACAACAGGTCGAGACTAATTTCGACAACACAGCTTCATAAACTGCAATGACGGCTACTCTACACTGAGTTCTCAAAAAAAAAAAAAGTGAAAGAGCTTCAACAAAACATGTCGAAATATATTACTATCCTGAACGTGCCAATGAACAAAATAAACTCTCCTCTTTACATATATCAGTAACATTAATCTGGTTTATGCTTCAATCGAATTTAAACATTTTAATTGTAAGAAAATAACTTAATAACTCATAAAACAAACTTACCTCTGACAGCTAGGTTTATTTAATTTGGAACACTTTCGAGCTGTTTGATAGGTATCAGTGGTCTGGCTTTCTTTACAGCAATAGCATTTAGAGTGTTTGTTTGTTTGTTTTCTTTTATCAGTCAAGAATGAGAACGTTAATTTTCTCCGTATCTACAGAGATGCGAAGTATGCGCGGAATGAGGGCAAGAATGAAATGAACGCGAAGATTGAGTTTGCAGCTGGGGCGGAGCGAAAGTGGCGTCATCCCAAAACTCCGGAGCCAGCCGAGGGAGGGGGAGGGACCATGGCCATATGAATGACCTCACTGGGGAAACAGTAGGCTCTCTGTAGTGAGCTATGGACATCGAAGTACTCCGTAAAACATCTTCACGGCCTATCAACAGACCTTTTATCTACTCTATTGAACTTTACAACTGGACGATAGCCTACTGTAGTGAGGATAGGCTAACTAATTCCAAAGATCTGGGATTTAAAAAAAAAAATCACCAAGTAGGCTAATAATGAAAGTTAGGCGCTGTGAACCTACTCTAATATTAGTCCTGAGTTGAGCTATTCCAGCAATGTCAATAAGCTATCACATTGCCTTGACAGTAAGCAATGCAGAAGCACATGTAGGCCTATATAGCCTAGGGTATGTTTGTTTTATAACATTAAACAGCAACATATTGTGGTTGCCTCATCTGTTGGCATCTTTAGCAGTGTCTGCAATCTCTGCTACTTTATGCTTACACATTCCAGGGACTGCATCAGTAAAAAAGTGTCAGCAGCCTATAATGTAATCATTTAAGATCCTTCCTATCTTGTCCCTGGACACACTCCCTGGCCAAAAGTGAGCGGCTTGGGCTACAACATAACACAGGCCTATGTAAAGAGTCGCCATCTAGCGGTTTGAGTAGGGTAGTGCTTAAATGGTTTAAAAAGGGTGGCAGAAGATGATACGCCAATGCTTTCACATAAAAAGCTCTCAGGTCTTACATGATTGTACCGCAGAGATTTGCAGTCATTTTGCTGCAGCCTTGACTGATACCTTGTCGCTAGTAACATTTGTTCCCGGCAACACAAATTCACTTATGTTCTTTATTACATTGTAATCATTTCTGAGGGTCAAGTGAGGAGAATGCGCACAAGACGAGAATCAATATTGTTGGTTGTATGAATTGAATGCAACATTTTCATCTGGTTTATATGGCATACTTTAAATTTAATTCAAGTCAGGTGTGTCGACATTTGGCAATGTTAACTTTCCATCATTCATAACAACCACCTAAAACCTTTTTCCTCACCCCAACCTCTTGATGGTGATGGGACAAAAAAGATCAATGTCTCCATTAATTTAAGAGTATCTGAGCTGAAGTACAGAAAAATGGAGAAGAAAAAGAGGAAGAAGAAATGTGTGAAGACCCTTGCTAAACATAAAATCATGGTCTCGCAATATTTATTTTGCACTGTTAAGAACACAGCTGTCTTCTCCCAACCGAAAATTCTTTGCATGTACAGCATGTAATCTGGCTTTTACAACAAATTACCTCAATCTGAGATTGAGTTTAGTATAGCCTACTAAACTGTATAGCTGCCATCTCCCACTTCCCTGAGGTGGGATCAAGGAAAGTACACTAAAATGCCTTTGTTGGTTGTTTCTTGATTTTGGTTTCAGGTGTCAAGCCCACCTCCATAGTTTTAAGGGTAAAAGCCCTTTTTTGATTGGTTCCCTATCTCAGAGAAAACAAAAGAAATGATAGACCAAAGATCTAGTCAATCAATCAACATTTATTTCAGAGACAGGAGTGGTCCATGGATACATACCTGCATAAAAAAAGACATACAGACATATATTATAAATTTGGTAAACAACTAAAGGAAAGTCATAGACAGTCCATAAAAAAACTCTGGTAATCACATACAGTACAAACTGTAGGATTCACTAAGGCTACAATGATGCCATTGCTAGACGCTGTTAACCTACACATAGTACTGTACATATGATTCCTGAGTACAACAGGACATGTGGGAACATCAGCTTGCACAAAGAGATGACTAGCACTACTCCACCTGGGCACTTTTAGTAGCAGCCTCGTTCCATCATTATATGCCACCTGGAGCTTATAGATACTACTACTCTCGTATCTCCTCCACAGATGGGCAGTGTACATCGGCGTACAAAACGCTTCAAATAGTGCTACTTTAACATAGGATGAACACATTCCAAATTTTCTTATAAGCATGTTGGCTTGAGCATACATCATTCGATACTGTCTACAAATGTCACGGTCATCAGACAGGTCATGTGTTATGTAATGCCCCAGCTACTTAGCCTCACTGCATGTGCTGAGGGCTGTACCAGACAGGAAAAAAATAGGAATGGGCAGTGTCTTATCATCCTTACTTATGTTACTCTTTTTGGCATTGTATTTTATGGCATGTGTATATTTAGTGACCACCATACTGAGCTGTACAGCAAAATCAAATCCCTCAATAGACCAGGACGGGTTTTCCTTTTCCCAGGCAACCATATCTGAAATTATTCCGAGGAATGTAGTGACAGCAACACAGGTAATCTCTCATTATCATACACATGATGGATTTTGAAGGGCAATGTTATGACAATGTAATATTCCAGCAACAAAGCCTATTTTGGGCAGGGAGTGGTATTGAAAACACACCACACACAAAGGCGATGTAGCATCTGTTTTCCCTTCTTTTTTTTACAGGTGACACATATAACTCCCATTTTGTAGAGTGCACTCTCAAGGCTCGCAATGGCTATTGCCCATGACATAGGCTATGTGTATTTAAAAAATGGCCCTATTGAATGAGCCTGGGGGTTGTTCGCATTGTTGCAGCGCAAACAAACACACACACACGTGCACATGCACACACAACACACACACACACACACACACACAACACACACACACGCACACACTCACAGTGCTGGGGGCAGTAGCAGTGAGAAAGGGTTAGACAGTGGACTATTAGCAGATAGTGATCTTTAACATGCCTGCTCTTTTGATAGCGCTGTGCCTCCGTGCGCCAGCAGGCCCTGTTTGATGTCACGGCTGGCCTCCCTCTGCCCTTTGATGTTCACTCCGATTCCTGAGTCCTCTGCCACTCAGGGAATCCTTCCTTCTGAGGCAGAAGAAATGCAGATCATGTGATGAGCCCCACCATCATGCCCTCCCAGAAATCTCACTGCTGCAGGCACCGCCCAAATATCTTCAGGCGGAGTCCTCAAAGCCACAGATTCTCCATCTTTAAGCATTAATACTAACTTACTTTCATTTCTCCCTGTGTATGATTTTTAATATTGAGGGTACTACAATATTTCTTAATGGATATCTTTTAGAGGCCTTTGAATATCTGAAGGGAACAGAGAGAAAGTGTGTGTGCAACAGAGAAAGGGAGCGAGCAACAGAGAAGAAGAGATAGAGAGAGAGAGAGAGAGAGAGAGAAAATAGAGGACGAGAGAAAATAGAGGACGAGAGAAAAAAGGCAAAAAAGCTTGAAATTGGGAAGTTGGAGATGGGAGTAATTTGCAACCTAATGGTGACAACGCTCCA
>JASCQY010000118.1:19254414-19274489 GCA_030264315.1 Sardinella tawilis
TAGGGTATAAATGGTCAATGTTTTCTCCTAATACTCCTAAAAGCTGAAATAGGCATTTTGAGGGAAAGCCAATTTAATTTAAAGCAAGACAAGAAACTAATCTGCCCAAATAGCTGAAAGTGGACTTTTCTTTTTAGCTGATTCAGCACATTGCTTTTTTTGGTGAAACGATTTACAGTTTGACCAGAGGTCTTTGCAGTAACTGGGTGAGTTATGTTTGACACGAATAAAATGGCTGTCGTGGAGCCAGTATGACACGCCTGATATCAATGAAACACTCATAAAACATTCAGGTCAAGTCTATGACCCAGTACAGCTGTGTATTGTCAGCTTCAGCTATTTATATACTTGTGGACGCCACGCATGCATGAGCCACACATTCACGTGACATGACCAGTCACAACATGACATGGAACACCTGCTTATATCCCCCGAACGCCAACGCCCACTCACCATCGAGACTGTTCCTGTGACTTATACCCCTCAACACCCACACACCATCGAGACTGTCCCAGGGACTTATACCCCTCAACACCCACACACCATCGAGACTGTCCCAGGGACTTATACCCCTCTACACCCACACACCATAGAGACTGTCCTGGGGACTTATAGTTCACCCTCCTACACCAATGTCCGTTCACCATCGAGACTTTTCTTATGGCTTATAGCCCCCACAAGACCCACTCACCATCGAGAGTGTTTCTGCGGCCGTCTGCCCCAATCACCACATCGAAGTCGAAGTTGGCCAAAGGGTGATCCGATGGCCGAATCTCTGCCCTCCATCCAGGCCCTGAGGGTGAGAGAGAGAGAGAGAGAGAGAGAAAAAGAAAGAAAGAAAGAAAGAGAGAGAGAGAGAGAAAGAAAGAGAGAGAGAGAGAGAGAGAGAGAAGGGTCAGGTCTTTGGAGGTCAGGTCTCTGGCACCAACAGGAGGACTGTCCTCAACAGCAATCCCATCTCAAATCTCACAATGCCAAGACTGCACTCTTGATATACAATATGTAGTTCAGGTCTTCATAAAACCTAGTTCATTAAAAAAAAAAAAAAAACATCATGCAGGACATGAACATATAGTATCCATTCCCACAGCAGTATTCAGTAGCTTCAGTAAGATTTTAAACACATCATTATTGTCAGCAAATCCTTGTGAAAATAGTTAAAGGTGGCTGATGTGTGTGCATTTCAGAGAAGGTGCAAGTGCCCTCTGTGACACTGGCCCTATATATAGAGCAAGTCTGGAAGGTTTATCCGTTCTACAATGCCAGGGGTTGAGTGGCGATGACGTGCAGGAGAAACGGAAACCCTCTTGATATCAGCTGCATGCATGTGCAAACGCTGGGTCTGTGGCTGAGCATGGAAGAACATACTTTTCCCAGCCAAAGCATTTGCAGCATGTCATCGTTGTGGGAAACAGAGGACGAGGAAAAAAAAAAAACGAACTTGCATTTCTCAATTTAGGCATGCTTCCTATTTTTAACATGCCCCTGCCAACTATGCAGCAATGGACTACTTGTCACAGTGTCACTAGGCTCAAGCTGGAGACTCAAATCTCGCTGGCCAGGCTTCCTGGGAGCTAAGTGAAGAACTACAGAGATAAGATGGTCTAATGGATATATAATGACTCAAGCTTATGATGCTGAAAGAGTGAGGCAAAATGGCACACACAGCACAAAGATCCTACACCCCCCCCCCCCCCCCCTTGAGATCAGGCACCCATCTCTGGTATGTGAGGACATTCTTACACTGCCATCTGTGCAGGCCATGACAGAAAAGGCATTGAGCAACCCAGACATAGTTCATGCCCAACGGAACTAATAGGTTGCAGCTATGAACTGAGCATTGAAAAGCAGATGTCCTCGCCACATACTTTAGTTAGTCTGATTTTATGCCATGTTGTGATGAAGTGAGCTTTGAGACAGCTGTGTCTGCTTGACTCGGACGTGTTCGGTTATTTAATCACAGAGTGTATTCTAACTGTATGATGAACAACAGGCCTGCTAGAGGGATAAAGAATAAAGGGGAAAAATGAGTTAAAATCCAAATGCATATTCACCGTCAACACCCTGATCCTCTGGTGGTTCCAGGAGCTTGACAAATTCGACTTTGACGTGCACCTCCACACCGACGATGAGGGCAATCTTTAGCAGCATTAGCTGGAGTTGGCGAATACCTGACACACACACACACACAAACACACACACACAAACAGTGATTCAAGGGTTATTTCCAACAATACAAAATACAAGTAGTCAACTACTGAGAGCGTGTGTGACAAGCCCATCCAGACAGCACACATTTCAATCTAGCAGAAGAGAAATGGAGACACAGACACAGACACCACCATCACCATGCATCTGGAGGGCATGGCTCCTCATATTCCAGGGTGGCTTATATGCCTTGCCAGGATTATACCAATCTCTGGCAGCGAGCAGGCGAGTCTATCTGCCCCACTCAGACATCCCTCACAGACAGATTTGCTGGCAGAGCGATAGTGCCTACAGATAGCAGAGCCTATTTTAACAGTCAAATTTAAGGGTACCGACTGAGAGAATCAAAACAGGAAACATGGAGGGAGGGAGGGAAGGAGGGCTTTGGCCCAGGCTGATGTGAGCCTGAAGCGAGCTTTAAAAGAGACACAACATGGACAATGACACACACACACACACACACACACACACAATAAAGACATTTAGCATTGGGGCAGGAGTGCATGCTGAGTAATGGCTGCCAATAATGATGTCAGGTGGTTAGTAATGGCCGCTACTCACTGATGTGGTCTATGGCTCCAGCACAGAACTTGCCGTAGAACTTCTTAGCACCGAGTTCCTTGAGGTCATAGATGGTGTAGGGCCACAGGTGCAGCACATTGTTCCTAGAGAAGGTGTCCCGCTTCTCGATCAGAACCACTTTGGCCCCCATAAGGGCCAATTCAATGGCTGTGCGAAGGCCACAGGGCCCACCCCCAATGATCAGACACTAACAAAGAAACAAAGACGACTTCACTTGGACAAATAAAATGAACATGTTTTCAATGAAAAATCTCATTTCTATTTTCTTTTTTACAGAAATTGCTTGTTATGTTTATTTTCCCACACATTCAACATGTAAGCTGTAAATAATACTGTACATGAAACATAAGGCAATTATATCTTGATCGACCATTGCATTGCTTCCAACCAGGTGCTGTAGCCAATGCTATTAACTAAAATGAAATTGTAAAATGAAATTCAGCCTTATCGAGTTGCAAAGATTATCTTCATTTTTTTTGGAACAGTTCTTATTTACTCCTTGCCTTAAAGTTATAAGTGCTGCATACAGTATATTTACATTTCTTATATACGTAGCCTATATGGCCAGTTCCACGGAAAAGTAAACCTCAACATGGAAATTATGTTTTTTTTAAGGCTGTTAATTCCATGGAAATGTCACAGGCGTAACAAATTTGAGGTTAATTTCACATTACTCAAAAGGTGTTGATTTCCATCAATTCATTCATTCAAACTTGTGGTGTTGTTTTTACACCTGTTTGGTTCAGCTACGTCACATCCATAACTCAGAAATGTCACATCCATAACGGCAGTTTTCCCAAAATAACTCCAATCAGAAACATCACAGAATTTATGGAAAAACTGTAACCACCCATAAAAGCTTGTCCATTTTATGTCACGTCTATAACGCAAATTAAAAGGCTCATATTCTCATGATGTAAATCATGACAGAATTTCGAGCGCTTATCTGAATTCAGTTATGGAGGTTGCAGAGTTCAATGAACAAAAAAATAAAATATTGCTTTGCTTGATAAAGTTATAGGATATTTAGTTCATGATGAATTTGTGTGCAAATGTATGTGTAAAAAAAAAAAGTATATATATATATATATATATTTATTTTTTTTCCCCACATATTCTCAATTTTGTGTTGCACATGTTTTTAATGCCGTCTTGTGATGATGATTTTTGCCATTCGAACAGCCCTAGCTGTAGGCCTAAATCTTTCATTTTTTAAAAGAGGATTATTAAAAGATTATTCTGAATAGAATATTAGCTATGACCATGAATTGCCATGACTATAAATAACCACACAGCATAGAAGAGCTTAAATGAGATGGTCATGACTACCTTAATTAATGAGTTGTGACTGTAATTACCCATTGACATGTGCTTTTCCTTAGTTTGACCAATTGATCATGGGAGATAAGTGAATGCAGGCAAAGCATTAATGCACACCTACAAATTCCCAAGACAGGAAATGAACTGACAAGATCTTACACTGACCACTGAGATAGCTCATGTTCCACATAAAGAAAAATGCAAACAAGAAACACTAGATGCAGGCCTACTTTACATGGTCAACAATAAAAGCCGGCAGAGATTTTCAAAATACAGCCATAAAACTGGACAGGTTCACTTTTACTACCACCTACTGTACATAAGGGCATGCCTTTCAGGGCAGCACCAATCAGTCTTCAGGAAACTACTGTAGGTGTCTCAATGTACCTCAATGTCACAACACAGACAAGCACTAAACAAACAAAAATGAAACCAAACCCACAAACATACAACCTTAGCACAACTAGGTATAATATACAACTGTGGATTGGAACACTGACTGTTGAAGTCAGTGGCTGCACTAGCACTCATCTTAGGCTATAGGCTGACTCGCATAGCTGCTCTTATTCTAAATCTCTATGCATCGCACTGATGGGAGAGGGCTTCCTGTGGGCCTCATCTGGCCTGGACTTCCTGCCCCTGTAGAGGGCACATACCCTCCAGAGGAAATACTCCTCCCATCCCCATCATCAATGAGCAGCTCTTACTGTACTCATGAAAGTGTACATTCAGCAACACATCCGCCCAAGTACATCATCATCATCATCATCATCATCATCAACAGCCCATCAAACCTCACACAGCTGAGGCTCAGAGAGGGAAGAGGAAATGGAAAACGAGTCGAGAGTCAAATGCAAAACGCTCTGCTGAAAGCATATACGTGTGTAGCCATTATTGTTTTGGAGGAGATGTGTACCATGATAAGAGAAGAATGCAAATTTTCCCGGCTTGAAGCAGAGCTATGCTAATTGGCATTTTATCAGATGTGTGTCGCCGGTGGGGAGGTGGAGGTCTACTCTAACGGAAGGCGTTGGCATTTGTAAAGTACCATAAGAGAAATGCTTTACACTACTTTTGCGCTATACTATGTCTTACAGTAGGAAAATGTGAAGAACAGACAGACAGATTGGCATAACATAATGCAGAACATACCCATTACATAGGCGCAGGTAATCCCCATTTATACATTATAAGATAAAAAAGGAAAGGCAACTATTTAATGGTAAATGTAACACTGCTTGATGTAAATACCCTCTCTACTCTAGGACCTGGCCTCCTACCATTTAGAGCTGATATCAGTGTCTTAACAGTGACTTGGAGCACCATTCTGTTACTACCAAAAGCTCAACTATTTCTACAGGTAGGCCTACAGGGAAACAAGAACATCCCTTTCATCTCAGTATACAGGATGGATGACTAAAATCCAAATAAAGTAATCTTAAGGAAGTCAATAATGAATGATTTTATTATATTTAAGCCATAGATTCAAAATCTGCCAGGCTTTGATTGCATTTGTACCTTTTCTTAAGACACTTCCCTGCCTCAGCACGCAAACATACTGATGTGCTAATAAACTGATCTATGGAATCTGTTTGAGGAAGAAGGAACTGGCCTGCACATCAGCCCTAGCAATGTTCCTCCATATCGGTCACAAGCTCCACTTACACATAATGGAAAGGAAACTGATCCCAATCTCAGGCATGCACAAAACATTTCAAAGATCTCAAAACACAGGTATGTCCAAAACATAAAAAGGTGCAGTGTTTCCTGTTTCCTGTTGGGTCTTACCCTGGTGTCTGTGCAGGCATTGCCTTTGTTGTACTCCTTGTGGCTGGCTCTCTTGTCTAGCTTATTCCACAGTGGTTCAGCCTTCCAGGAGGTGACCGCACTCTTCAGGTTGCGGTAGAAGGCACTGTAGTCGGACGGGTCCAGGTCCAACTGCCGGCAAAGTATACTGAAGGCCTGGAGGGTGCCTTTGCATGTGGCTGCCTGGATAAAGGTCTCAAAGAGCTGCCCGGCCTGATCTTCTAGCTCGCCCATCTTCCAACGTCTCGGCACTCGCTGCCTTGTGTTTTCTTAGCAGCCTCTCAAGTCTTCAAATCCAGGACGAGTGTTGCACACATTCCCAGTCAAGAGTCTGGTAAAACAAAGAGCAATGGCAAACGGCATCAATGATCAAGGTTAAGGGACTTTGAACAGCTGATCGGCAGGTCAGTCAGGACAAGAGTCATCAGCAATCAGCAGCAATGTCCGCTCAATTCTGATCTAATCTGATTAGCCCTAGCTAACCCTCATCTGGAGCAACTTTTCCAAAACAACTGTTCACCTTCAAAACCAAACTCCCAACTCGACTGACACAAGCCTTTTTTGAGGCGTATTTATAGTGACTTACAAGCATGAACTGTTTGATGGGATTAGAGAAGTGCTCGCCAGGTCAGACAGAACAAAGGTATTTTAGCACAGGAATTAGGGTGGAATGTGGCGTTAATAGCCAAGTCCCTTCAATGCCTTTGCAAAGAAACTGATTTCTCCAACACAGAACTTCAGTTTAAAATAAACTCAAGGTCAAAATATAGTCAAAACGTAAGTGCAGGTAATCACCATCTATACAGTGCAAAAAAAAACAAAAAAGGCAAATATTCAGTGGTAAAGCAGCATCGCTTGATCACCTGTTGATGTAAACACTATTCTGCTCCTTTCTCCTGGCCTCCTGCTGTTTATAACTGATATCTGTCCTTATCAGCGAATTGGAGAGCCACGACGTCACTCTTCCCCACATACCTGATTTCTACTTAAATGGCCACATCTCAACTGGCTGTCCAATGACTGACCTGAAGCAATAGTTTGTCAAGATAGCAAAAATGAGTCATCCCTATATGGTCTACTGCAACACTTATTGCTTCAAATGTCAAGTGTTTCAATTCTTAAAAAGGTAAAATCTATATTCACGTGTGCCTTTTTACAACCTACAGGTAGAGCGTTAAAAAATATATAAACCCTTTTGGTCTCCGTGTAAAAGACGGAAGACTGAAATCAAAATAAAGCAATTGAAGAGAAGTTAATCATTTGTATTTTATTATATTTCAAACAACAGTAATCTACAAGTTGTAAGTCAGGCAGGTGATTTAACTACCATAACTATAACATGGAAATGAGCTCCATTTGCATAAATCTGCAAGGCAGCCAGGTATTATTAGACGCACTCACTCTCACAGCACAGGTACAGTACGGATGTGCTAACAAACTTATCTGTAGAATCTGATTGAGGAACAAGGAACAAGCCAGCACATCAGCCCTCGCAGCATTCTCCATATCGATCCCAAACACCAGTTAGAGGGATATACAACAGACAGATCAGGGACTTTCAACAGCTAGTAAGAGTATAGGTCAGTCACCATCACCAACACCAACACTACATGAACACTCATGCCAGATTTCTTCTCCAAAAAGAAAAAAAAAAAAAAAAAAAAAGATCCCGCTCCCTCACACTGAGGACCTACAGAATGGAAGGCTGTCAGAGGCCTAATCGAGTTCGGCAGCTAGCTACAACATCTCCTTAGCCACTGTGTGGAAGCAATATCCGAGGACGGCTGCCACCCCCTACATTTCTCAAACATGCCCTCCCCCTTCCCCTCCTCCAACTCCCTCTGCCGACCATGCCGACCCCCCCCCCCACTTTAGCTGCCTGGCCTCATGAGAATCGAGTCTGCAGACTGCAGTGCGGATGTGATGAAGTCTGACCCCAACATTTCCTATCTTGGACCTTTTCCACTGAAATCTCCAAGGTCGCCTTGAACACATAGAAACCCATAGCCTATAAGCAAGAGGCCGTGTGGTACAGGAAGTCCACTGGACAGCTTCTGTCTATATTTGACTTGAGCAGTGCAACACACCATGGGAGTTTTCGAAGGAAATACCAAACACTATCAGTCTCAAAAATCTCCCTCTATTTGAGGTAATGGGTCAAGTTGCTTTAGAATAATAAAAAACATAACTGAGCATAACGCTTCACTAAAGACAGTGGAACGAACAAACATTCTCACATCCACCCAGCAGGCTGTACTTGCTCTCCAAGAAATCAAAATTCAGAGGAGAACAGCAACAGTGAAATCCACCGTGTGCCAGAGTGCTTTAAAGCTGAACAATCGGTAACTACACAGCCAAGCCTTAGCAAACTCTGTCGCTGTTCAGCAGGAGTGTAATTCACATGAGCAGTGGTGTGACAAAGCCAACATTCCAGACTTCCTGAGGTTAAATGCATGACCTCAGCTTGTCTTAAGAGTTTGAGAAAAGGGAGAGACCCTCTCCAGCTTTGTCTGAGCTGTGCAAACACCATTGCTAGCAAACATGGGTCACTGTACAAGATGTGCTGGCAAGAGGAGAGAGAGAGAGAGAGAGAGAGAGAGAGAGGGCAACAAACGAAGACAGGTAAGGAGAGAGCATTGTGCTCATTTGGGCTGGGGTTGCGCTTTAGCAAAGGAATTATATTACATCAACCTAGATTGTTAGCCCAATGACCTAGAAATTTCACAAATAACAGCCAGTTCAACAGTGCAGCATAGCATAAAAGACAATACGAACCTTTGGGATTGCCAAGACAAGACAACTATGGCCTTGATCTAGAAGTAAACCATTTACCCCAATTATCCTGTTTGTCTGCTCTTGGGGTAATTGTGTGCAAGCAGTTTAAAGTATGCACCACACATCACACGCTTGTGAAACATGTAACTTTACCATATATACCAGAGTTTTCCTGTATACAAGTCAAGTTATGAGGGTTGTCATGTGTCAGCAAGCCCCTTGCTCCCTGAAACACCTGATGCTGACAAACAGACTGATTAACCGCATCATAAAGGGTAACAATTTCCCAGCGTGTCGATGCTTTGCCTTGGGACAAGAAACTCCCTGTGGTGACTCTTCAGGTACGCTCCCCCCCCCCCCCCAAATGCACTCACTCGATACTATGCCTACCATGACCGGAATGGTGTGAGAAACTCACACGCACACACAAAGTTCATGTACATCAGTCAAGTGGAGGGTTTAATCTTCCTGCAGAATTAGCCAAACTGTGCTAAGCGACTGTTGGGCGTTAATTAAAGAGGAATATAGGTCATGGTGCCACTGCACTGCAGAGGCTATAATGGCCACACTAAATTGCCATCATTAGCCTACGATCATTTGGTGTGTAGATTTAGTCTGCCCACATCAAAAAAAGCAGGGAACACCCAAAATTGGAAGGCTACGTTAAAGGAAGAAGACAGATCCTTCTTCAACTCCGAGCCCTCATTTGCCGAGCCCTTAGGGACATGAGACGGACAGAGGTAAACACAATAAAGGGAGAGTTTATGGGAGGAGCAGACATGTCCCAACTGCCAGGGAAGTGTGAGTTAAGTGAGTTATCAGAAAAGCAGTGGACTTGCCCACACAGGGGAGAAGATGGCTAGGGTACTTCTCCAATAAAGCTCACGAATAATCCGCTCAGCGCATGGCAGGAGGGCATGACCCCACTGAAACACTGACTGAGGATCACAGACACTTGCAGAGAGGAATCTGTACTAACTTTACCCTTGAATCAATACCCTTCAATGCTGATTTTTTTTTTGCTAGCAATAGAGGAAAACTTTTAATAAAGCCCTTTCACTTAAAGTGATATTCAGGAGGTCTGCTGCAGCCTTGCAAGAGAGAGAGAGAGAGAGAGAGAGAGAGAGAGTGTGTGTGTGTGTGTGTGTGTGTGTGTGTGTGCGCGCAGCCTTCACAAGGCATCTGCTCAGAATAGACAGGTTTCAAGTTTCTAGTTGAAGCCCAGTGGACTGCGCACTTTTAACTCAAATCCTTCAACATATAGAACCAAGTGTCAACTCAAAACAAAGAACTGCTGCTCTACAATCAAAGCATTCAACACTGGTTAGCAGTGCTGTATTCAGCAGATGAGCATTAGCATTACATAGAGTAGGCCTATAACCATATATAAGCCCTTAACCACATACAAGTCCTTTAGCGTCCTTGTTCAGTTGTCCATTGTGCCATGTGCCAGTGGCATGTTCACACTTCAGCACAGAAAAAGGTTGGAAAGGGTCTCATCCCATTAAAAAAAAAAAAAAAAAAAGTTGTTATGGGTGTCTAGATGTACTCATCCCAGCACATATGATTCCTACTTGCTAAGCTGCTTTAGCCTGCTCATCCAGTTTGTGTTGACAAATGATATCCCCACTGACTCAGATCCTCCAGAGGGGGTATGTGTATGGGAAACTGACTGATCAAGCTGACCAATGGCTATTCTGCTCCTGTGACACAACAGAGGACTAGAGGAGGTTTGTAGGAAGCGGCGCAGTAAAAAGTGAAACCTTGTAGTTCCAGATCAGCGCTCCTAAACCCACTGGTGATTGATGGCAAGCCCATGCAAACAAAGCTTACGTTGTGTTGCATTGGAAAGCAAAGGGAAGTTTCCACTGCTTGTGAGGTTGCCTGAGGCATCATGCTGAAAAGTAATCACCTTTTGGACAAACACACAAGGTCATTCTCTGTCTACCCAACTCTTGCCATCATTCAATTTTGTATCGTTTACTCACAGAATTAAGAATACCAGGAAACTCTTAAAGAAAAGTAATCAAGTTTAGAAAATTAGGCCACTGACTGTTCTGATACATCTCCTTTCAATAAAGGCCATCAAATAAATTGAGAATTCAATTAGACGCAGCGTAATCAATAGCCACAGCCTTGATCCAAAACTACATCGTGCTACACTACATCTAATGCAATCCTTTGTAACAAAAGAAAAATAGAGAAGACGGTCAATCCACTTCAATTACTTCAGATATAACACTGCCTCAATGTGGAAATGTTGAAATGACCCATGACAAACACAGCTCCATGTAAGGCCAAAAAAACTAACCTGCCAAGACAGGACAGTGTGTATACAATAACTTTGTTTTTTTCCATTAATGTATGTAATCTCTGTCAAAATCTCTCTCATCTCCCAATTTCAAAGGGAAAATACAGTTGAACATTTCAAACACCCAAGTCACAAAACTATACCATACTACAATAAACAGCTAATTTCCGGAGTTCTGAAAAGGAGGTTGAAATTAACCAGTGGTGCACAAGTCTAGGTCTATGTTTATGAATACACACAAACTTTGTATCAATCATCAACAGGCTAAATGTGCTACCCATTCTTACACTGTCTCTTCTCCACTCCTCCTCTATGCTTCTGGGGTGAGTTTAACAGCGCTCCTGACAGCTAGCCATATGGCACAGCAGTGACAGTGACACCACCAGTGGCACTTGGTGTATTTTTGTCATCCCCTCTCTTGATAGGCTGAACAGCCCTTATAAGTCTGTTGCTTTTACCAGGAAATGGACACTTGTGTAACTGTTGGTGCCGCAATGCCAGTCATATCTGATTGTAAAAACACCTGAACAAAAAGTTTGCATATAATATATTGTGTTGTGTACTATGGATTAGTGTAAAATCGATTTAGTTGGGTGAAGACGAAAATGTAATCCATCTCTTCTGCAGCTTCAGAGAGAAACGTTATTGCTGACATGTTAACAGGGTCAAAAGCCTTTTCAACTACTTGTATGCAGCAGTTAAACATGAGGTAGGTCTGATGTTAGGCCAATGCCTTTGTGAATCGCACCCTAGGCTGACCACCAGTCTTCTAAAAAGTCTGACTCATTAGTTAGAAGTTGTACCTAAGTCAGATAACCCTCGTCACATCCAAACATAAACCATACTTCCATCATGAAAATTAGTGCTTACATTTCTGCCAGGTAGAATATCTTGGAAGTTCATATGGACCCAATTGAGACCTACACAGCCAGTACACTTAGCCTACATGACCAGGTATGGTGATGTCTTTAAAATCTTTAAATGAGTAACAGGGCAAATAAAGTCCCATCTTGCACACCAGCTGAGCACACCACTCTTGCAATTCATGTCCATCAAGACCCATTAGAGAATATTGCCACGAGGGAAAACAGACAGCTGTTTTGGCAAACTCTTCCCTCAACCAACACTGGCATTATTAACACCAACTGTCGCTCATTCTTCAGCGGGTACAAGAACATGTGCAGAACAAAAGGCTTCTAATTCATTATGATTTATATCATCCATTTCTGATTAATAAATGTCTGACGCAGGTAGGCCTAATTATTTGTAATCTCCTTACAACACTAAACGCATCACAACGGATGTGTCTGAAACCTACTTACATGTACCAAGTCTAGCTCACTCAATATTACAGTAGCCTATTGATAGGCCCTTCAATTATGAGTAGCAAAAATAATTTACTTTGGGAATGTAGACCACTTGCATTGCAAATTAGCAAATTACAATAAAATACATTGTAACCCATGATAAAATATTTATGAATTCAAACAACAGTCAGAAAGTGTAACCTCATAGCCGAAACACAACCTGAGCACGTCCTTAACTTTGAATTAAATTTTAATAGGCTGCATGTTTCATTGAAACTGATCACAAGACTTCGTTAAAGTCCTCTGTGTTCTCAAGAGAAAGAACGCAGTCCTGTCTATTTAAAGCATAAGTTACAGCTTTAAGCGCCAACATTTAACATTGTAACGTTATGATTGTAAAGCAGGCGAATACGCTTAAGAAAAACGTGCTGCTCTGTGAACTTACTTATCTTCAGGTGTGAGTTTACTTCAGAGACATCGGCTTTGATCAATTCCATGAGTAGACTCCAGTGAAAACCATTGTCCGTATTTGTTTTGAACTTGGCTATTTCACTACCAACCTGCAAAACTCGAAATGACTTCACATTTGCCTCTAAACTTTACATGAAGCCTTATTAGTTTGCGAGCGGAAAGTCCGGTGCCTCTCATATTATCTTCAAGGCGGTGCTTCGGTGATATGGCGTCCAATGGGAAGTTTGGCGATAAACTTGGAACGCAAACCTCTTGGCCAATCCCCGGATTAATTGTCAGCAACCCTTCTTTGTGGGGTCAGACTTCACAACACGAACAGTAATTTCAACACAACTGGGATTCAATTTAGATATGACATATGCTATCCTAATATCTGTCTCAGCAAAGTGATTTTTTAATTTCAATTAAATATTTCGTTCCTGTTATTTATAGCCTATGCAAATACTGAGCCAAAAATAATTAAAGGCCTAGTTGCAATATTGCAAACTGTGGCCATGTCTAATTAATTCTTGCGCATATAAGTGCGCAAAACTGTAGCTACAGCAACCCCACAAGAGCTTTGTCAGACACAGTAGTATTAGGTCTATGTGCTATGGAGTAACATGAACGATTACTTGAGGAATTCTCCCTGACAGACACAATAATGAAGCCAATATTGCTGCTCATTCACTATCGTAAACAAAATAAAAATAAATAGGAAAGGAAGTCTTCTTCCCAAATATCATGCCATTATACAACAGCGCCATCTACTGAAGGAGTCGTCAATCCCTCGAAGACAAGAGGGGCTCCAATTCATCCTCTTATTCATATTAGCAACATCATCATAGACATCATCACTTCCAACATCATTACTGTGATTATCTTATGTTGTTTCCTCTCTAAGGCGCACGTAAGAATTCCCTTGTTTATTGTTTGATTTGATTAAATTGTATTGCTATGACAACATATAGTATATGGGACATTTTGGATATTTTTGCAATACAATAAAAATAGGTCAACGAAATAAAATCTCCTGTAGGCCTATGTATTGTAAATGAATCCCTACAAACTATAATGGCAACTGTAAAACTTCTGTAAAAAAATAATAACCCTGTAAAAAATATCTTCATGTCCAAAATATTGCTCTTCAGTGTTGTACCATACTGTCTTTTCCTGTCTCAAATATTGCATACCAATAATTCGTCCAAAACAGTAGTGCAATTATTGTACGGTCGACATACATTAAGCGAAGCGGGATGGTTTCAGGCATCATATTGCACAGCGTTATTAATTCTCTTTCCGGATTTTTTTTTTCAACCGGTGCAGACTGCGCATTAGTTTCCAAATGCACGGCACCGGACCTCCAACGCAAACTTCGCAGTCAGGACTTGTTTCGTCGCCGCGATGATCAAATTTGTTACACTCGTTGTCTGGCTACATCTTTTCAATTGTGTATCAAGTCGAAGTACTCCTTACACCAAAAAAACTTTAAAGGCGTTGGATGGGAACCTGGCTCCTCCAGGTCAAATTACTTTGAACGACATGTTCAGAGAGGTGGAAAAATTGATGGAGGACACGCAGCACAAACTGGAGGAAGCCGTGCATCAGGTAGGTTAGGCTGCTCCAGAGAGGAAGCCTTAAGTATAGCGAGTTAGAATAGTTTTGAAATGTTTCATGGTATACTGTTTCATAGGCTGTTTATTAAGTTTTTCGGCTGTAGAACATGCGACAAGTAGTTACATTTAATGATATAACGGGTTTTCCACAAGGATTTCGACATTTTAACGTTGTGTGTGAACTAGAACTGATGATGAGATTTTGTCTTGCAGATGAATAATGAAAGTGCTAAATCTCTATCTTATGCACTCGACCTGGTTCCAAATGATCATAACCTGACGCTGACGCATTCGGAAGACGCACTGGATGCCCAAGCGATGCGTATAGTGGAACAGATCAGACGGGTAGGGAAAACTGCGTTTTTT
Source organism: Sardinella tawilis (assembly GCA_030264315.1). Lineage (NCBI taxonomy): Eukaryota > Metazoa > Chordata > Actinopteri > Clupeiformes > Clupeidae > Sardinella > Sardinella tawilis. The sequence continues at coordinate 19,269,156 of JASCQY010000118.1, forward strand.
CACAGCTTCATGTTATTAAATCATCCAAAAGTAGTATAACAGATGTTGTGTGCAACAGTTTTCAAGCTTTTACCACTGACTGCTTAGTGAAGTTGTTTATCAGAGTGTGAAGGTTAGTATTGTATAGGCTACGTTAAACCTCAAATATTTCATATTTGATGGCTCTAACTTAAGTGACTGCAAATTAAGTTTCAGTGAGGCTTTGCTTTGCCAATGTCAAAAACTGACGCAGCAAATTATCAGCCTTATTCGTGACACGACGAAAAAGATCATACCCCTCATACACAATGTGTCCCTTAATCCTGTTGCCAATTGTTATTCTATGAGATGCAACACTCAAAGTTTGTGTAATGCCAGGCTTAGATTTGCAGCACTGGTACCATAAGCATCTCTCTCTCTCTCTCTCTCTCTCTCTCTCTCTCTCTCTCTCTCTGCTGCGTAGTGTGTGTATGATCCTAAAACATCTGTGATTCTCTCAGCAGGAAATGGACAACAGGACAGGAGAGATTCATCTGACCCGAGCAGTCATCCAGACCAGTGGCAGATGGAATGAAGTTGACCATGTGAGTGATTGAGAGACTTTTGTGGATTTGCAAAATTGCTTTGGCTAGATGAAACTTGGCAGAGAGTTGATGTGTGTGCCTATGCAGACAGATTATTTTGGGGAGACAACAGAGTAACAGGAACGAGAAAAAGATGCTCACTGAAACGAGATGGTTTCCTTGAAGCGTGTTCGGATGCATCATGATGGAAGTTTTGGAATGGCTGTAGGATAGCGGGGCAGAAAAGGGAAAAATTGTCTCATTGTTTAGTGAACGGGGCTTGTCTTGGCTGACCACCTGAGGCATTATGGATGGATCCAAATATGTGACACTCAGTACAGAGCTACTGAATTTTTCCCTGTCTGTGGACCACTAATAGTAGGAATGGTCTTATAAATACTTGTGGGTTAAAGAGTCTATTATTTGTATTCACAGTTGCTTCTTGGCTTGGTTTTAGTAGGTTGTTTTCTACACTGAGACACCCAGTCATTTTTCACACCACGCACTCAGCCTGTTTGTCTTGATAAAGACCATCCTTTCCAGCACCAATGACTCATCTTTAGCATCTTGAGAAAAAGAGCTAAGGGGCTCTTGTTTCCCGACCATGTTCGGTCTCTCGATGATGACTTACTTCATGTAGGGCCTCAAACCCAAAGCTTTATTATAGTGTCAGTACACATGAGGGCACCAGTATTTTCCACAGACTGAACTGTCATTAGGGATTTTATAGCTGAGTTTAGCACTTTCCCCCCAGGACCTACACATGCTGTGTTAGTAACATTAGAAAATCTGGAAAGAATGCATGGAAAAAATGGTCTCTTGTGAATACTGCTGTTAATGATACGCAACATCACTATTTAGTAATTATGTTAATTGCTTATTTCTCGTTGCTACTGAAGGAGACACACCAACACCTAACTGTAGGCATGGTCGTATGGTGAAAAGTAGGCCTATGTCTTGTTTTCCAAAACCAGTTCTGTGCACATTACAACTGGGCCACATATGTTAAGCGTAAGGTACAAGTTTGTTGTTTCAGCTCATTTAATAAAAACTTGTGCAGGATCAGGTTTTTTTTATGTGAGCTGTGTTTCATAACCACACCAGGACTTGATTTACATGTGAATTTGCCTTTTTAGACAGAGGTCTCCCTAGGGAAGAACTGCTCTGCCAGATGAACTCCCAGACAGAGGGTGGGGTTTCTGAAAAGACATGTTTTGTTTTGAGGACAGGAAGTTGGCTGGCCCTGTGATGTGAGCGGGAAGCAGGGGAGGGGGGAAAAAAAAGCGCTTTGCCCCAGCTGACTGGAGTTGGTCTGGCTGAGTCATTACAGTTGAGCACAGCGCCACATCAGTCTGGGCAGGAGGGGAGTGCACAAGCCTTTGATCCCCCAGTCTCGACATAAAACATTGCCGCTCCAGTACTTAAGGGATTGGAGAAAACACACACTCACTCTCTCTCTCTCTCTCACACACACACACACACACATTTAATTTGGATTAATCAGGCTATTGTCTGAAGTACACTCTAAACAGTTTGTTTCAGGGCTCCTGAAACACCTGCATCATCTGGACAAAACTGGCCTAAACAAAACAACACTAAATAAAACAAAACTTTTTTACATTTACCTCAGACATCACTTCAGAGCATGTCAGGTGTCCTCTTAACAAATGAGAAAAACAGGACTTGTATAGATAGTGGGTTGCTGTGTAAATAGCTGCAATGTGAAAGCTTGGCTAGGGAAAAATGCTTCGGCAGTTTGTCAGAATTCTGCACATTAAGGTACTTATCCCACAAATCATCTATGGGCCAGACTGAGGCCAGTGGTTCCTCCCCACTCATTTATTTCATCTGGACTACTTCTTAACTGATGAAGAAGATACTGTAAGCATTGCACAGTACTGTACTGTATGTTCAATTAAACACAATAGTGTACATTAGTATTTATTGGAAAAGTCGTCTTTTTTTATTACTTTATTTTTTGAGAGTGTTTTCAGTGGGTCGTAAAAAGTCTAAAATTCCAAAATACGAACTTGTAAAGAGGCCTTATAAAATGAGATTGAGTGGAATGCTTGGCACTAGGTCTGAAATATATTTCACGTAGGTCTTAAATTGGTCTGTGTCATGATATTTAACACAGCTGCACCAGTGCAGTGTATTTCCAAGTGGGCTATGCATCTGGTTTGAAGTGTGCCTTCTGCTTGATGAATCAGTAAAATCAACTTTCTCAGAGCCATGAAGCAATAGCTCTGCAAGGGTATAAGGTTTTAATAAGGGTCTCCTTTAGATTTTTAGCTGGAAAGGGTGTCAAGTTGGTCTGTTTCAACTATAGTTGTCTTGTAAAGGATCCATCAAAACTTTATAGAAGTTGTTTGTTTACTATCAGTAATGAGTTGAGCTACTTTGAGTAATGCTGAGATTTTCACTGTTTGTCAACTTTTGTATTTACATCCAGTGTGTACAGTATGCCTAAGTGAAACAACAACTGGAGGCGTGACAGGCTCAGTTAAGAGGCTTATTTCCTGTCGGACATTTTGGATTAAAATGAGTGAAATTTCCTCACCAAAGAGAAACGTGGGCCTGGAAGACATCTGGAAGGCATTTAGCCCTAAATTTCTCATAATGTCTCCTTTCAAGCTTGCATTTATTTACAGATGGCAGATGCACATTTTAGATTGTGAACTGCCAGTCTTATCAATCTGTTTCACTTTTTTAAGGAGGTACTGTAGGTATATTTTATGTAGCTGTTCTTTTTAACTGAATACGAATAGGCATTGCACTTAATCATGTCTCATTCAGCCGGTCGTTATTTACTGCAGGAGTGCCTGATCGATGAGGACTGTGGAGAGAGTCATTATTGCCTGTACCAGATCCTGACCTCCAAATGCATCCCCTGCAAGGCCTCCCATGCTGTGAGTGGACACAAGGGCTGCATCTCAATGTCCTCCTTTTATCCTAAACCCTAAACCCTCAAAGACTTAAAGGAGAAATCCGATGTGAATCGATCAGTAATGCTGTCAGTAGGGAGAAGAACTAAAAAAAAAAATAATACTGCATAGACCAAATAGCGAACCAGCCACTAACACTAAATGACTGGGGCACAGTAACTTACTTTCAGTGTTATCTTCACTGTGCCCAATTCAGTCAATGCTGCTTTGCTATTCGGCCTATGCTGTATTCAGATTTTGCATTCTTTTCCCTATTGGCAGCATTCTGTGACCTGGAACAACAGGACTACGGATTGGGCTACAAGCCAATAGTGAAGTCTAGATTTTTGGGCACATTGGGATTTGGTCAATAAGCAAAATATGTATTGTCATGCAAAGAGATTCATATTAATTCAGTATCCTAATGGTTTGACAGAGTGTTAGTTGTGCCAATGTAGCTTAATTTTTTAAGTTGCTTTGGACTAAAGTGTCTGCTAAACTCATAAATATAAATGTAAATCTAAATGTCCTGTGAGAGTGATGTCTGTGGATCTATCTCCCTGACAGACGTGCGGGAAGGATGAGGAATGCTGTGCAGGCCAGTTGTGCGTGTGGGGAGAGTGCTCACCAGACGGTGTAAAAGGACAGTCTGGCAGCATCTGTCAGTACCAGAATGACTGCAGCCCTCAGCATTGCTGTGCTTTTCACAAGGGTAAGGCCTTGAAAACACACACAGGCAATGAACTCTGTACATGTTATTTTATTAAATATTTCAAAAGGAAGTGTTTAAGTTGAAAAGACTGTCAGAAATTCGGTCACTTTTGCAAAACATTTTTTTCTTTTGCAAATCACAGGGAGAGAGAGAGAGAGAGAGAGAAAGAGAGAATTCTTTTGTGCTCAGTAACATTGAACTCAAGCAAGGAGGCCCCCTTCCTAAAGAATAAAACGTTGAGGGCCAATATTGGTTTCCAATTCCATTTATTCTCCAATGCATTATCTCTCCCCAAATGGAATGGTTCGGTGCTGGGCATACTCAGCATGTAAATGTGGTCACATCTGTTCTCCCACCATTAACTGCAATTCACCACAAGCAGCCATTACCAACTGGAAAACTTTCCACCACCACCTCTACCACCACCACCAGTCTAACCACCACTACCCTCACCCTGCTCTTTCTTCCCCCCACGGCAGAGCTTCTCTTCCCCGTATGCACTCCACGACCCCAGGAACAGCAGCCCTGCTACAGCCACCCCAACCTCCTGATGGACCTGCTGCTGTGGGATGTGGAGGGCCCCATGGAGCACTGCCCCTGTGCCGGGGGCCTCGAGTGCCAGCCCCTCAGGTAGCATCTTTAAATCTGGGAGCTGGCCGTGGGATTAAAAGTGGGATTACAAGTGCAGCTGGCGCTAATTCAGTATCCCATTTTGTTACATTCAGAGTAGTGAGTCAAAACAAGTGATGTTCATACATACGCAGTCCTGGCTATAGTATAAGAACCATCTATAAATGGGATTAAGCCAAACATACAATAGTGGTTTGGACAGGCCATAAACAATGGCAGCCAGTTGACTGAAGAGACACAGGACAGGCTATCTCAGGGGCGGTTCTAGGCTTTCTAGGCCAGATTTGTTTTTTGCTCCATCTTTTCTAGAAATACAAGTAAAGAACAGAAGACATAAATGTAGAAAAGAAGAATTTGGCAACCTTTGGCAATCGGTCTAGAATGCCTATGTGGGGAACCAGTTCTGAATATTGAATATTCATGTATTGAATATAACTGTACTGAACTACACACTGTAAAAAATGACAACGCACCTTACTGCAATAACAGAAGTAAATGTTACTTTATATAGGCTGGCCTCTCGTTC
>JASCQY010000118.1:19289393-19308517 GCA_030264315.1 Sardinella tawilis
AGAGGAGACCCAACCTCCCCTCCATCAGTGATGCATCTGGAGCACAATGTTCTCAGTGGAGCCCTCGCACACAGGCACATGCAGACACCTCATTAGACTGACATTTTTATCAGCCTCGGGCAAGAAGCAAGAATCATATTAGGTTTTCATTTAGCTTGTGAAGGATCTATCACTGACACGATTTGAAATGGGGGCGACTCGCAAGTAAGAAAGAAAGGGTGAGACTAGACTGGGATCGAAAAAGAGCACGGCTTACTTGAGAGGCTCGTTGAATCGGATGGTTGCTGCGCAGTGGAAGACTACATTGACATTGGCCACCAGCGTCTCCTGGTCCTCTTTGCTCAGGTCCAGCTCAGGCAGAGTCAGATCACTGTTCACAGCTATGATTTTCTCTGCAAAGTCAGGCTGCTCGTCTCTTAATCTGTCAAAGAGCTGCACCAGAGAAATCTCAATCAACGACCACATTAATGCCTCGATTAATGCGTCTTCAGAGCAACAGCACATTTCCGCTCATCACAGATTATCCATACATCCAGATGTCCTCTGACTCCATCGCACACTACTTAAGATACAGCTATAGATACAGTATTAATCTGTCATACTTGAGTAATGTGGTCATATGCAACAGACATGCATTTACCATACCAGATTAAATAGGGATTTGGGTAATGTAATGTACATGTATCTGTGATATGCCAAAAGGGCTTCCTAGAGTCTCACATAAAAAAGGTACTGTATTTTCTTAGCTGCAGGCAGCCCAAAACACAGAAAAAAAGAAGGATGTTTCTGAAGATTAGTGACATGATGGCACAATATCCTGCTGTGTGACTGACATTGTGACTTGGAACAGAGTTATAAAGATAGACAATCAACACAGGGCCTCAAGACCAAGATAGTTGTGTAAGAGGTGTAGGCTCTCCTCCCATTGAAACAGGAAAGATCATGAAAGTCTGTTTATATAAAATATAGGAGGGTGACAGTAGTCAGGATTTTAAGTAAGTACTCAACAAACTATACACTTACAACATCAAAAAAATACTTTATTTCATGAGCAGGGATTTATAGAAGTGTAATGATGTGGCCTCCAATAGTCATTTACTTGACCTTTGTTACAAACATCGTTTTGCTCCCAAATGAAAGTTTGGACTCTAAAGGATCCAAAAAGTTTGCAGTTATAGTTACACTGGGATGTCCTTTTTAAGATGAAGTTGGGCTCTCTCCTCACTATGTTTCTTTACCTATAGGTCAATTCAACCCTACTGTAGGTGAAGGTGTTTTGATAAATCTGCATGAACGTGTCACCCTTCAGTGTCATACAGCCATGACCACGCCGGGACAGAGCTCCACTTACTTTACAGTTGACCATGTCTGCGATGCGCTGGCGGGGAGCCTGGCCCGCCTTGGAGCGGACGAGCACATAGGCGGTCTTGACCCCGGGGCAGGAACGCAGCAGCTTCTCCAGCAGAACCTTCCCCATGAAGCCCGTGGCTCCTGTGATGAGGACGCTCTTGCCTTCATAGTACTCCGGAATGGTGACCATGGTGGCAGCCCTCCGGTTCCTCCTGGGCAGCAGCACAGCAGAGTCAGATCACAAGTCAAGACCACAAACTCATTCATTCATTCATTCATTCATACATTCATACATACATACATTATGGCTTCCCTTTAACTGAAAACTATCTGTGCACTTATTAGAGTATTGGAATAAGAATGGTTGTCCTATTTTCATACCCATATGCAGCTTCTGTCAGTTTGTTTGAGCTAGGCCAGACTTAAATGTCTATCTGCATATGACAGGATTCTTTTTTTCGATATTTTTCCAACAGTTCCCATTATTAGAGATGGAATATAGAGTCTCACAAGGCCTAAATCCTGGCTGGTGATAAAACAACTGGTAGCTGCATGATCTAACCTAGCTACTGTGAATCTATCCGTGAAGCTGCTTTGATGATACATGTTGGTACATTTGGCATTACATTTCATACACAAAATTCACCTGGTGTATACAGAGTTTAAACAGAGAGTTCAGCGAAGCTATTATTGCAGTTAATAATTACAGCAAAAGATAACCTTTGACAATTTCAAGCTGATAACTCCAATCAGGATCACACCAAATCCAAACAAAGCTGAACTTGCTCTTCACTTAAAGCAATTCAGTAGTGCAGTTCACGACCATAAAAATCACATAATAACACTTTCATTTCCAAACCGAGACCTGCTTTTTGAAGCACAGATGCTTTTTGAAGCAGGTTTTGCCTGTCACAACAGCTTCTAACCTGCCAGAAGAGAAATGACTAAAAGTATCTTAATTTGTATAGAACGCGTGAGTATAGAATTCAGATTGAGATTAAATAGGAAAGATTTCAAGTCCAAACATGGCCCTGGCAGGAAATGTTTGCACTCCATGATAACTCATCTGTTTGGTTTCCAGTTTCCTCACCAAGTTTTATAACAAAAAACATGGCACTTAGCGCTGAACAACATAAGTACATGCCGGAATTTTCTAATGTGACACATTAACTGAAGAATCTTTTTTTTTTCACTTTAGCATCTTTCTACAAAAAATGTTCTAGTTAAAATTTCTCCAATCAAATAGGCCTCCCTGTTTAGGGTCCAGAAGTCCAAAAAACACATACAGGCAACTTGAGATGAACTCATTGTGATGAGCGTGTCTCCTCCTTTGTAGACTACAAGGATAATCCTGCCATAGGTTTTGAATATTAATTTCCTTCTACATTAAATGTTCTATTGAACATTTCTGCACTAACTTAGATGTACGTGCACTCTCTGGTAAAATACAGTGAAAATTTCTCCCATCAAGCAAAGCTTAAAGAAACAGACCACCAAGTAGGCCTATTATTCAAGAAAGAGCATCTTCTTCTCAGTGTTCAGTACTTACATTGACATTATTAGCATCACTTAGCACAATCACTCGAAGTAGGCCTAAATGGTGCCGTTAGCATCAAGCCACAAGTGTCCACTTGAAGGAATCACATATCAGTTTTGCACTATGGTGAATTTCACATTCATTTTAAAGTGCTTTAAATGTAGAATTTCATGATGTTTTATTTGGTGCTGCAGACTTCCATTGCTATAGGCTATTAAATATGGCTATACCCTACTGTCAAACTAGGCATTGCAAAGACAAAAAATCCATGGTTAGAACCGCGGTTACATACGTAACCACTGTTTTACTGGGGGTTGACTACAGATGAGCAATTTTGCAAAATAAGGTGAACTATCCCTTTAAGGGTTAGGGACCAGGCCTTTTGGTAGTGACACTCAACTCAATGCTGCAGATATTGTTTACTGCATGACACACTGGTGCCAAGTTGCAACAGCTGTAGCCTACTGATCTCAAAACAGCAGCAGGATTCCCAGCCAAGGTGCACCAGGGCCAGAAATTTCAGCCAGCACAACTGCATCCAACTTTGCCTTTTCAGGGGTCTGAATCAAGGTAAGACTTGTCTACATTAAGGAGGAGAAATCTCAAAAGGCATTCAGTCATCCCTGGTTTCAAAATCGTAACAATAGTAAAAGGGTAAGGTTTATAGAGGGCTGCAAAATGAGCTCTTCTAACAACAAATAAAGAGAACTGATGAGAATTTGGCCAGAGAAAAAGAAAAGCCCCTCGCTCCAACTCTGTCAAAGCTCAGCATTTTCAGCTCAGCACCCACCCTGCAGTGACAGTCACTACATGCTTCAGTAATCTCAGAAAGGAGTAGGGAGAATATCCTAGCTCCACACGCAGAAAAGAATTCCATTCTGCCCAACCTTAAAAGCTGATCATGGATTATCTCAGAAAACTGATGACTATATGGCATGTCTAGTCTACGTTTAGAAGTGTCTAGCATAATGACGCATGTAGGCTACAGTGCCGGCCAAATGACCCTTGATGCCACATCCGCAGGCTGAATAATTAATTTGTCACATCACATGCACTCAACCTGTCAAATGTAGCCTATAAATGCGAACTGCCCAACGCCTTCCATCCTTTGCTTTAGATGTAAAGTCTGTGGTCACTGGAGTGACAAGAAAAGCACACGTGCCTTATCTTCTTTAGGGTGTTTAACTAGAAAGTTTGGAAAATGTGATGGTAAGCCACACATTCTTCTGCCGACATCACTGTTAACTTGATGTCAATACTGCAACAGGATGTTGAATACTGCAACAGGCCCAAGTAAATTGGTCAATGGTCATGAGACAGCCGTCGACCAATCTTGTGACCTGTGTTACAAGAAATATTCGCGCTCCTTACGCATACATTTTAGAATATAGGCCAATAACCATAAAACTGTCATATCTCCACGCGAAAACAGCTAAATATGAAGTTACGTGTAAAAAGGTAAGAATGAAACAGAATATTCACACAAATGGTCAGTGCAACTCGACAACTTGATTGACCAAACATCAAACCCTTTTAATTCATAACGTCAAGCCAACAACCGTATTTTATGGCCTAAACCAATTAAGTTTTTTTTACTTACAAAGTTCATACGCACGATTGCCTAACTTATCATGACCACAAACTTTGGAAAAGGGCCGTTTTTCGATGAAACGTTTCACTTATGCTCCATCATTGCACTGGTGATGTTGAGGTAATCAAAGAGGCAACTTGTAGTAAAGAACCGAAAATGAAGTCCCAACATGTGGAGCGGGTTTGCTGAGCTAAGTCAGCTAAAGTTAGCTAGCTAATTATTTTCACGTTACTACAAGTTGGCCAAGACCAGCGTGCCAGAAAACCAAAGCAAAACGCAATGGACGCAACTGGCACTTTGGCATAAGAGGCTGACTGATGAGAAACTGATCATAAAACATTTGCCACACTCTCCCATTAGAAATAATGTATCTGTCTCTGTAACATTACTTCCTGAAAATATAATGTAACTACCGTGCTAACGACCCCTCCCCTCTACGCATTTCTTCCGTAGTAGAAGCACTCCACAGAACACACAACGACAGCTAGCAATCGTTAGCGCGCACAAGAAATTCTACTTAATTGCTGTCCACACGAAGCACCCATTTCCTCCATATGAAAACTACTTATATTTACAACATCAACAGAATTGAACAGATAGAACACATTACCAACTGTAAGTCCAGGCAGTGTCGTTAGTCCCTAGCTTCTTACAGCCGTGAAGCTGTGGTGTGAGATGATGTGCGGGCGACTGAGAGCAGGAAGCGCAGTGAACGGGGATTGCCAGATGAATTCATAGATGGGGCGCAAACGTGACGTCATTAGCCGCTAAAACTCACACGACTCAGAATCCCTCAATGAATTACAGCGCTACGAGGGATCTTCTTTCAACGTCGATGTATTCTCTCTTAGTTGGCACACATGTGTAGCCTAGATCCCGGAACACATTAAAAGGCTAAAGCATATTTGCATAACCATCAGAGATAATGAATCTTTGCTATGGCCTTTCTTCTAGATATAGTTGCGATTGGGGATTCATCTTCCTAACAGTAATTTGACTGAAATACTATGAGCTCACATTGCTTGTATTTCTCTAATATTCCAGCAGGATATCAGTGTGCAGTGGACGTTTTGGCATCCATGTCATTGACAACGGTCTCTACAGACCAAGGTACAAGAGACAACCTTGCATTTATTGCCTAGTTCAGAGGGGGTGAGGTGAAACCCTCTCTACTCTTGAAAGCATCCTCTCTCCCAATATGTATTTTCTACCTTTCTCTGACGTCAATTCAGAGTCTCTGGTCTGTGTGTCACCACCACCATTGTTCTTTTGTTACAGGATGTTGTGGAACAGATCCAGTGACATTTCCTCAGATTGCTGTGAGGGTAACTGCTGGCTATTCAGTCAGAAAGACTGTGCAGTCTGGCTGCGATGAAGTCAGCTTCGTATCACCACAGCGTTGCCTTTTGTAAGCACTGACAACCCCCACTGTTTATGGCCACTGCTGCTTGTGTAAAATGTTCACTCACAATGAAACATTTATTGTTGGATCAAAAAGGAGAGAGGGCCTTGTTACCACCAAGTTTTTTTATTTTGTTGTGGTGTGCAGAAGCAGGAATAGAATGTTTAAGGCACAAACCCATGGAGTCAGAACCCCTGAGAGATTTAGCAGAGTGCCCACTGGAGATTAAAACCAACACCCTCTCTCTCTCTCTCTCTCTCTCTCTCTCTCTCTCTCTCTCTGGGAATCGTAAGACACATAGGCCTATTAGCTGGGAAAAAAAGGTCTACCAGGAACATCTGCCAACCGTTCCCTGGCAACAGGATGCCCCATGCACTACGCTGAGTCACTGATCATGCCCGTGGGGAGCCAGTTCCTCCCAGTTCTCCACACAAGCACCATGGTTTATAGGACAACAGTCACAGTGCATTATTTGTTTTTAAAACTCCACATTTAGTTATAGGTGCCCTATGAGATCTTGCATGGTTTTTAGCACAATCTAATTTTTGTCTCAAATCATGGGCATCTCTCCTTGATCAGCTACCTGCCCCCTTAAGACATTGTGAAAAAGTCCGGTCTCGGGAGACAACACAGGAGCTGTAAATGGCAAACAAACACTAGGGGCACAGGCTGTCCACCAAAACATAACAAAACACATTTTGCCAAACACTAACAAGATGGTTAGGGGGTGGGGTAGGGTAGTGAGCAAGCACTATGGGGGGGGCATAAATTTGAGAGCACTTTGTGAGAGCACTTTGTTTGGTAATTTGGTGTTTACGTGGAACATCAACAGAAGTGTAATCATGTATGATAGGCAGGCTAAACTCGTGTTAGCCTGGCTTGTGTTTTATACCTTTGATCATAGAGACAAATTCTTGGTTTCTGATTGTTTCCAGGGGATAATCCCATTAATGTAACAAATTTATGTGGAAGAAAAAGTTTGGATTGTTACAGACAAGAACTGATAAATGTTTCCTTTTGACCTGACTGCTTAATGTTCACACAGAACAATCTGTATTTGTATTTGCATCATTACGGCACACAGTTAGGATACACAGCTAGTTTTAAATGCAGACCTGCATTTTATGGATCCCATTACCAGACAAAGTTCTCAACACATCTTGGTGAGTCCCCTCACATTTTAATCTGCAGGTTGCTAGCTTGTTTTTTTGTTTTGTTTTGTTTTGTTTTTTCGATTTAGAGTGAATCCTGGGTCTTAACTTTTGTCTTTATTTAGTTTTTTTTTGTTTGTTTTTGGTCTTATTTCTTTTGTACAGTTGTTATTCTTTTCATGCTTTTTATGACTAAATCACTGTCCACAACGACAGTCGTCAGTGGGCCATGTTGTTTTATGGACATTATTCACCAATTGACATCTTGTGAAATTTGTACTTGAGAGATACATTTCAAGGGCAGATGTTTAGTGTGGCACAATGCTTGCTTCCTGCAGCACCTTTTAAACCTTTAATTGAAAGGTCATGTTAGTTACAGAACGGGCATGCTTTTGTCGATTGCTCAACTGTCCTTGCTCAACAGATGAATCACTGTGGTAAAAGTAAAGTAAACTAAATGTTTAGTGGCACCATTTTGTGGCCCCTTAGTGTCACTTAGTTTTGGATAATAATACATAAAGATGATAATGGATTTTTAATGAATTATTATTAGTTATATCAATTATATTGGCAATGGTCACAGGTAGTTATTTTTACAGTAACAGGCAGTCATCAGGAACTTCAGTATATGTGAAATGGAAGGTTTTTTTTTTTTTTACATGCCTCATGTCAAGCTTTCAGTGTTATTTGTCAGCTGTCATTGTTGCCATTACTGAGTTTGCAGACTTTTCCCCTTCCTGTGTTTTTTGTGTGGGACTTTCTGAACCCCTATAACACCCTTGGCTTCAGTTAATGAGTAACAGCCTGTCTCTGCACCCCCAACCCCCCCCCCCTCCTCCTCCTCTATAAATGCTAGACTCATCCCAGAGCCCCCCAGTCTGGATTTAGGATGACCACCTCAGGGATGAAGGTCATTGCTGCTCTCCTATGTTTCTCCTCATGTCTCCTTGGCCTCACTGCTCTTCTACAAGGTAACACAAACAGTGAAGTGTGAGAGGATGATATTCGTTTGAAAATGTTGAAAAGAGAGAAAAAAAAAAGGTTTACCATTTCAATGTTGTGTCCACTGCAGGTCCTAAGTGTGGCTTTCCTCAGGTGAAGAGCATTCTTGACCACTCTTTAAGAATCGTTGGAGGAACAGAAGCTGTGTATGGATCCCATCCATGGCTGGCATGTAATCTTTTAACTGACATAAGTATAGCACCAGAAACCCTCATTAGCAACCCCAAGGGTACATTTACCAGACACCGGCCTCTAATTACAGGCATAATAAGTGGCTAGCCAGGCACTTAAATCTATCCACACACACTGTCATGTTGTATTCATATCTTTATGGTTTGTGTTTGGTCTGATTTGTTTTGCTAGTGTTGCTCTTTTGTATATCTTTTCCGTTGATCTTTCTTTCATTTCCTTTGGGGTATCAGATCTTATGTTCTGAGTATACATGTATTTTAATCATTAGAATTGTTACAATATTTCTGTTGTGTGTCTCATGACGTGCGCTTTGTGCTGGTTACAGGTATCTCTGAGATCAAGGGGCATGCATTTCTGTGGGGCATCCATCCTCACTGACCGCTGGCTGTTAACAGCTGCACACTGCCTTTACAGCATGTCAAAGTAGGATATACGCGAATCATGTTTATCTTTCACACTAGCTTGTTGCTTAACCACAATTCTGTGTGGTGTGGGTGTATGTGCTGATGCACACTTCCTGCTCGAGAATAGTTTAATGTTAGCAGTATGCATTAGCAGTATGAATTTTAAGGGGATGGGTAATTCAGACTTGAACAAGCTGCTTATATACACTGTGAATGCTAATGAATGTCTGATTCTGATTTCAGGGATATTCTTCAAAATGTTAGCGCTGTCATTGGGGAACACAACCAGAGAGTGGTGGACAAGGGAGAGCAGAGGTTTAGGTTGAAAACAATCAGAATCCATGAGAAGTACTGGCCACACTCTCCAATGAACTATGACATAGCCCTGTTGGAGCTGGACGGCTTAATTCAGTTTGGTATGTTATGTTTACCCAACATCTAAAGTAGCCACAATGATGGCATACTGTCATAGTATTTACATTTGTTTTCATTGGTTTACAGATGAACATCTTCAGCCATTGTGCTTACCTCAGCCCAGTGAAAAGTTCCCAGCCGGCACCAGCTGTATAGTTGGAGGATGGGGGCGTGTACGAGAGCGTACGTATAAATACGAAAGCATTAAAAAGTATTGTGTGTTTGGCAATTTAGCAAAATGTCTATTTCATTTCTTCAATATAGGTGGCCCTCTTCCAGCTGTTCTCCGTGAGGTGATGCTTGACCTTGTGGACACCGGCCGATGCAAACATGCCCTCCAAAGACTAAGGCCCAAGCCGCAGCCCCTCACTGTGGTGTGTGCAGGACCAGAGAGAGGAGGCAAAGATGCTTGCCAGGTACGTGTCTTGGAACATGTCTTAGATTCAAGCAAAGAGGATGGATCGATGGATTTCTCCAACTCTTGTGGGGAAGAAGGATACAAGGATACAAGGATACAAGGATACAAGGAAGTTTACTGTCACATGCATATGATTGCTGAGTGCAAAAAATGAAAGTGAAATTGTGTCAGTTTCTCAGCCTATTTGTGCTTAGAAGGAAGAGTTGCCAATATACTGTACAAAGCTGTGTCCTGTGATGCAGAAATTTCAGGGCTTGTTTTTTTTTTTTTTTTTTTTCCCCGGCATGTTTAGGGAGACTCCGGGGGTCCCTTAATATGCCCCAGAGAGGATGGACATTGGGCAGTAGTCGGAGTGACCTCATGGGGTAAAGGGTGCGGACGCAGCTGGATCGACAACGAGCACAAGCTACCAAGCAAGAGAGGATCACCTGGAGTGTTCACCGATGTCAAGGCGTTCTTGCCATGGATCAAGAGAATCCTTAAAGGTTTATGCTACAGCTTTATAAAGCTAATTTGTATTTGGGTCATAGTGTTGAATATGGTTTATGTAACCATGCTTTCATTTCCTGTCTTTCCTTTTCAGAAGCAGACCTCACATCGATGTATCCTCCACGTAAGTGGGTTTTGAATAGGTTAACAGCCAACACATTTTCACTTTTGAAAATTATTGGTTAAATGAAAATGTCTATGCTGCATGGCTTTTCTACAGGATTGTGTCGTGTGATGGATGGAGAATTGATTGGAAACCAGGGTGTAATTAGCAACCCAGATGAGCCCACAAAATACTATGGAAACAACGAGTGAGTAACTTTTGTTATTGTTCAGGCCTTAATGTTGAGGTACAGTGTAAACATTCCCATAAATTCTTAATCCCATAAAAGCTCACCCACTCCCACTTCTCCCATTCTTAGAATGTGCTCATGGTCCATCAGCGTGACTACTGGACGTCACATTCTGTTGGAGTTCCTGGAGTTTGACTTAGAGAACGACACTCTCTGTCACAACGATCAGCTCACAGTGTTTGAGGGCGTCAGCAGGGTCATTGGTGAGGAACTGAATACCACACTGACATTAAACACAACTGCTACACCTCTTCCTCTTGCACAATTGCTGACCTAGATTCAGGTATATGCACTGTTATCTGGAATGGACATGAGGCTACTTTAGAACCACCGATTACCAGTATCATTCTTTTCTCCAGGCAAGTTCTGTGGGAACCGACTCCCAGGGCCCGTGTTGATCGGCTCCAGCAGTGCCACAATACAGTTTGTGTCTGATGCCAGTGACGCAAGAGCTGGGTTTTCCATCCAATACAAGGCTGTGGATGAAGACTTTCAACTGGGTAAGGTCCAGGGCTACTCCCCTTTCTAGAGTGGAAGAAAACGACAGACGGAAACAGTAACAGGCAGTCCAGCAGTCAGTACAACAGAAAGAAGGTTCATACAGTAAATTGTTCTCGAACTGCATTTGCAGCTAAACCGGTTTGCTGAGTTATACAAGACCTGCTGCACAACGCTGTGGAATGACAGGAAACAGACCAATGGTTTCCAAGAACAGTCTTTAAACTCAAAAACAAAACAAAATGTGCACACAGTTTTGAAAATATGACTTTTTCTTTTTAGAGAGGATGTTTCATACATGGAAAAGAACAATGCATTAACTACAAAAGGCAAACAGCAAGCAACCATCTGGGCAGGTTTATTTTATAGCCTTCTCTGCACCTGAGAGAAAATAAGCTCTGTTCTTTATCAGGCATCCTGGTGGGGGAAATAACACTGATAACTGGTTTGGTCTGTCTTTGCATCACAGTGCTGACAGGTTGTGTTTAAGCCCTTCAGCAAAAGAGGAGGACTCCAGTCCCCCCTTTTTAAATCTTCCTCCTCCCATGTTCAGAACAACCCCCCACCCCCCCCCGCCCCCCGTGGTGCTGTTGTCAGGCAGGGCCAGGGCATGGGCACCATCAGGGGGCATGGATACCATAGATACAGGGCGAGCAGTGCGTCAGCAATAGGCCGCACAGCACAACGAGGCCCTGTGATAGACTAATGACAGTCATGTGGGTGGGGAGTGAAACGTGCCGCACTTCAGGTGACCCCAGGGCAACCGAAACCAGAGACTGGGACGGCTTTGCTTCACCCCAGAGACCCATGGGTGATGATAGAGTTGAGGACAAGGCAAAAAAAAAGAGGCACCTCACGTGGCGCCACCAGCAGGCGGCACTCAGTCAACACGCTAAACGGTCGTCCTTTGTTGTTTGGGCCAGGATGTGGCACCGTGGCGCTGGTCCAGGCCCAAGAGGCCATCCAAAGTCCCCGCTACCCCGAGGCCTACGGGGACGAGGCAGACTGCCGCTGGGTCATCCACGCACCTAAGGGACACGTTGTCAAGGTGAGCCGGGTGGTGCCTCCTCCCCTCCCCTCTCCCAGTGGAATCATGAATGCATTAATGGCTCCTTGAATATGCAATGAGAGTTGACTCTCAGCTGTGACTCCGGATCAGTTTTCTCTGCTAGAAGAGAAAGTGACTCTTAATCTTTCACAACAGCAGCACCCAGCACACACCATGACCTGAAAGTTATAATCATGAGAAGTTATAATTACCATTAAATAATGATCATAATTATGCACCATGTGTGACTTGAACTCTGTGTACAGCACGTGACCTGAGGGAATCATACTGGGTGAATGGCTCTCTGCATTGAACTCACTAATGGATCTTTTTGCAGCTTGACTTCCATGATTTCCACTTGGAGCAGTCAGAGTATTGCCAGTATGACTCTCTGAAAATATTGGGAGATGTGGATGGGAGACAAGAAATTGGTAAGCGAAAGTAGCCTACTCCCGTGGAGTGACTAATCAACATTTTTTCTTTAAAAATTACAAAGGGATTTCTTTAAAGTAAATAATAACCAAGTCAATGAATAAAGGTGGTAAACGTTTCATTTCTCATGTCACAACTTTCCATTTTGGTTGGGCAAACACACTGTACCCATAGAACTGGAATGAACCATAGCTAAATATTTGTTTCTGCGATGGCTGCCTTAGAATGAAAAGTCTGTGTTGAGGAATTTCACTGAAAGCCTTTTAGGCCAGACTTGCATCATTCATGCCAATCTTTAAATTCTGGCTGTGTTTCAGAATCTCAGCCCAGAGAATGATGGCCTTTTTAAAGACACACATTTTATGTGTGTCATTACCACCTTAATCTATCAAATATTTTCCCTTCAGTGACAACACGTACAGTATATGGCTGGGCTACAGGAACCCCCAGAGATGAATCATTGCACACTGTACATTGTATGTTATCTCTTATGCGACATCTGCTTATGTCTTTCATACATGTGTTGAAATCTCAACCGCTGAGTAGATTAGGAATCCCTTGATTTGTTTCGCCTTATCCAGCCTTCCTCCAAGCTGATAAATCCTTCATCTGATTTGCCTCTGCTTAATTCGATGTGTTCTTCTCTCCAAGCGGTACTTTGTGGTGCGACTGTACCTCCGCCAGTCCTGAGCTATGGCAGCGTGATGGTCCTCCATTTTACCTCCGACAACAGTGTAACAGCCCGTGGGTTCCATGCTACACCCACATTCATCAAGAGATCAGGTCTGAACATGAGGCCAGACTCCAAAGCGTGCAGAAACAAACAAACCTGATACATCATCCGTCATCATATAACACGTGTCGTTTATGTGGTACCAGCCCATTTATTTTCGTCTACCCATTGTACAATATGTATGGCTGGCCAATAATTCATTTAGGCCACTTTCATGTCAGATCACTGCATGCCCATCTCAATGGTGTATGTTTACTTATCCAAGAACTCCAGGGCGGTCAAGAGAAAAGAGACATGGAGGACGAATCAGATGGTACCTTATCCCACACTCGACAAGCACAGACAGGTTTGTCCAGTGATACCAGCTCTGGTATTATTTGTCTCTATTTGTTATGCAAACAAGCTTTTTTTACACCAACTTACTCTTAGGGAGACCTCTGACAGGGTGTGTGATATTTAGCAGATATGTTTGAACTTGATATGAACTTTATCGTAAACTACCACAAGATGAAAGAAAACGCTTTCTGCATTGTTGACCGTACACCATTGCTGATCAATCACCAATTAGAATCTTTTAGCAGTGCCACTATGGTCCTGGGAAGTGTTTGAAAGGGGTTGTGTGCCTTTAAGGTAGCTAACCCACAAGTTTTATGCACAAAGCTCTTAGTGCTGCTGCTTTAAAAAGGAACTGTGCCATGCACTCCAATGCATTCGACCCTGTTCTTTTCAGTGGCTGTGGTTTCACTGTGGTTTCCTGTCGGTTATCGCTATAGACCATTTCAGGTTCTAATTCCATAGCCTCACAAAACAATGCTTGAACATTCTATCTTGGTCCCCAACTACTTCCTGTTACATTAACATAACATGTAGAATGTTAAACAGGAAGTTCTGGGGGACCAGCAATGGAACTAGAACCTGAAATGGTCTATAGTACTCTTATGGTGAGTCTCTTTTAGTGTCTTTGTTTTCTGATGGGTTGCCAGGTCTGTGTGGAATGCCACACTCACTCGCTGGCTCAGGGCTGGAAGGACTCAGAGAGGGAGAGGGGGCGTCGCAGCAGCGTTGGCCCTGGATCGTGCCACTCCATCTGGGCACTGAGGTCATCTGTTTGGGTGCCATCATCCAGTCTGACTGGATCCTCATAGCTGCCCACTGTGTCTATGGCCTGTGAGTAGCCTATCTATGGGTGTAATATAAAAAAAATAACTCAATTGTTTATATATTTATTGATTATTCATTTGCAAGATAAGATGAATTATTTAGTGTTTTCATTTCACCACAGAGATGAGAAAACACTTAACGATTTGACTGTCGAAACTGGAGACCCGGACAACCAAGTATGTCATAAAAATATGACTATAGGTGTATGTGTTTATGTGCCTGTAAACAGTGTGGGTATCACTGTATATACACTTTCCTTCCTGATGACACCTGTTTTTCCTGTAGATTCGGAGGGTGAAGAAAGTGCTTGTGCACCCTGAGTACGAACCCCCTTCCCTGAACTCAGATGTGGCCCTGCTGCAGCTGGATTCTGATCTTCCACTCAGTGACCACACACAGCTTATATGTCTGCCTAGTCTCCCACTGGAGAGCTCACTCAGTCTCCACTGCACAGCTTCCCTTGAAAACAGACATGCTGGTGAGCATTCACAGAGGAGTGAGTCTGTTTACAATGCAAATTATTTTTTTATTTACAGTACAGGACATACAGTATTCTATGATCTGCACAGGTCATTGACCTAAATAGAAATTACTATCTTTACTGTACATTGAAATTATGATTGTAGGTCTGAGATGATCATATTTTCTTTGTAAAGAACAACTGTCCTCTACTATTTGGCTTCTGTGTGGTAATTCCAGAGCTTTTCAGTCTGCTTCGGAATCTACTGATGCATCTTACACCCACATTCATGTGTGTGGTGGGCTTTGATTGGCAGGCTCTCTAAGGAACAATGCGTCACTTTCAGTAGACGTGTCTCTGATGGAGCAGGCCGACTGTGAGCACTACTATCCTGAGAGGCTGACCGACACGATGCTATGTGCTCAACACAATGACCTGAATGACTATGACTCCTGTATGGTAAGAAGATTGACTCATCAGATTGACTCTGAAGTGGAGCATCATTCAGAATGGATAGAAATGCCACACACTGCCTTATGAAGGGTCTAATATCCCAATATTTCACTTGTGATACAGTTCCCCCTACTGGGGAAATAAAATAGCACAGCTAAATATTTGCCACTCTCTGGAATTCAAGCCACACATTCCAAGCAGGAATACCTGACCTGCTGTAGCCTTCTTGTGCAAATAGTAGGACAAGTCAATGAGTACATCTCATATACAGTAGCAATGATAGCTATGTTTGCGTTGACCATGAATGAACTGAAAAATGTTCTTTGTAATTCTCTCTGATTCCTTAGGATCACACTGGAGCCCCTTTGGTATGCCGGACAAACGACTCGAATTTCTTTGTGCTAGGAGTGGCCAGTTGGAGAGAGGGATGTGGAAAGTTTCCAAGGCCTGTGGTTTATTCCTCACTGCTGCCGGTCGTGGATTGGATAGTGGAGCAGCTTGACGGTGAGTTACAGTTGGACGACTCCACTGAGCAGTTTGAAATAGGTCCCTATTGCTCTTCCAGGTCGTCCATAACCCTACCCCTTCCCAGCTAGAGCATATTTTAAAGACATTTACCAAGAAGTGTCCAGGGGTAAAGTTTTCAGTTTTCAGCTCTGGGAAAAAAGACATTCATTTTCCCCAGCTGTTGGAATTTCTCATCTTTAAAGGTTTATAATATCTTTAGAATATCACTTGAAGACACCAACCTCTTGTAAACTGCTGTTTGACAAAAAATGGCATATACAGTACACATGACTAGGCCTATCTGTGAGTGACAGAGGTTTAGGCCTAGTTCCATAGGTCTCATGCAACTCATGCAACACCTGTAGCCATACACCTTCATTATTACCATGTCCTTAAGGCATTTATTTTATATTCTACAGTGACTTTGGATTCAATGCTGGAGGAGGAGCCAGGCGACAACGATTGCAGGATTGAATCATCTGGATACTTTTTCTGAATCGTCAACAAGTCATCTCAAAACAGGCGCAACTTGGTGCTATGAACATTAGTAGCCTATTTAAAATGTAACTCTTATCTGAGTATTATTTATATTAATGTGATACATAGAGAAAACTTTAAGACATGTGTTAAGAAGGATAATGTTCTGTTGTATTTGGCTACTGCATTTACACAGGGAGCCAATTTTATTTATAATCTATTTATTCCATATATCCGAAATAAAGTTCTAGGACAAGTCAATGATGGTGCCAATGTTGTATCATAATACTCTACATCATTGGTTCTCAAACTTGGGTTCGGGGACCCCCAGGGGTCGTTGCCAGGGGGACCATGAAAAAATGGCTACGAAGTATAAGCTTATCATATGCAAAGAAAAACACAAAGCTCAGTCTGCAATGGCGTTGTGCTCATTTTTTCCAAATGCAATAACAACAAGGCACATCTACTGTAAAGGTTTGTGCAATTAGCAAAATGTTTCAGAAAAACAAATGACTGAAATCTTGTATAGTTTCATTTTTGCTGCGATTAAGGGGTCCTTGAAAAAAATGTCTCTAGGGGGTCCCTGGCCCAAAAAAGTTTGAGAACCCCTGCTCTACGTACAGTAATATCAGTCAATCAATCATACAATTCAGTCACATCAAAGTAATAACACATCCCATGATTTCGCGCTGAGATATAACCGGCATATAGGCCTACATAAGTGGGCCGGTAGCTGAAGGGAACCTCGCGCAATTGTGACCTGAGAATGGGGTGATTACAGACCACTCTTCCACACACATGTTCAGCCACACATACGCAGTCATGTCATGTTGGTATGGAAACTGATTTCACCTCCAATTGGTTAGTTTACTATAAACCCGCCTTCTTGGCCCGACGCTCCTCCTTTAGGACGGCCCTTGAGCAAAGGTGCATGCTCTCTCTCAACGTACGACCTATGGACTCACGAGTGGCCGGCAACCAAGGGTACCCTAGGCAGTAGGCAGGGAGACGGAGCATTATGGACGACTATCTGGTAATTTACTTTTATATGTATGATTAAAGAAAAAACGGATATTTAGCCTGTGCTTAGAAGTCTGTTGCATATTCTAGAGAGAACAGCAGATGTAGGCTAATCTTAATAGACACAGTATTTTCACTGACAGCTCGAGTGAATGTTCATCATTGTCATAAAACCCTACACCTTGGAGGAAATGACACAGCATATTTTATGCTGGCAATGTCTTATCTGAAAAAGAAAAAATATATTTAAAGTTTTGTGAGAAGCTTTGAGTTTTTTAGTTTTTAGAGCTTTGAGTTGTTTAGGGTTTTGTCATATGCTTACTGTAATGCAAACTGCTGTAATGTTTAGACTTACGCCAAACTGTTTATAATCTTCTACTTGATTTTATTTGAAATCAAGCAACCAATGTAGACTACTCTATGTCGTTTTTAATATCCTGATCTATGTTAAGGGACTTTGAATATTTAGTCTCATTACTTTGTGTATCTTAATGAATAGTATTATAAACCCTATAATAATTTCTGAACCTGGTTCTGTTCAGCTTGTGTCCATACTGGTGGCAGTGGCTGTGGTGGCGTTCACAGTATTCTACCTCGCGACAAAACCTGATGGACATGAGGTTTCCAAAACCCTGAAGGACCCAACAATAAAATACGCCCTGGCACTTGTGGAGAAGGAGGTCTGTCTGTCTGTTGGCATCATCTAATACACTGTCATTGATGCCATGCCAAAAAGCACACATGCTCACCTTGAAAGCTGACAATAACAGAAATAAAAAAACATTCTCCACTTCTCCTATCTCCACAGGATATTAGCCATGACACCAAACTTTTCCGCTTTGGCCTTCCATCTCCCTCACACGTCCTTGGCCTTCCCGTGGGTACGGATGGAGTCATCCTCCTGTCTTATCGGGGCTCATCTAAGGCCCTCTGTTTTGCCAGCTCTTGAGTATTTATAACTTCTCAGAACAAAGAGTTGCTCCATTGAGAGGTGGATATCTAACAAGCTGTCTGTGGTCAATTTTAGGGCAGCATGTTTATCTTTCTGCTAAAGTCAACGGCAGCCTTGTGATCCGTGCATACACCCCAGTGTCAAGTGACGAGGATAAGGGCTTTGTCGACCTGGTTGTAAAGGTAGTGTACATGCATCATAGTACTGGCTCCAAAGAGGACAGATGAAATGAAGTGACTAATTGTCAAGTATGACAGTTCCTTTGTGAAACATCTTTTTAGCCGTGTAGATTATCATCATGTGGTGGCTTTCTCCGCAGGTATATCACAGAAATACTCATCCAAACTACCCTGATGGTGGTAAGATGTCTCAGTATCTCAATGAGATGACCATTGGAGATGCCATTGATTTCAGAGGGCCTAATGGACTACTCATCTATCAGGGAAATGGTAAAAATTCTTCCTAACAAATTAAGGGTGCTTTTGGCAACCACTAGATGGCAGTGTTGTACAATGTAACAAAGTCTATGCTGGTCTTGAAGATGCATAATACAGGTCAAGAATCTTGAAAGATGGATACTATATATCCTGATTTTATGTTTTGAAATTGCTTAAGGAAAATTTGCAATCCGCCCTGACAAGAAATCTGAGGCCAAAGTGAAGAAGTTTAACCATGTGGGAATGATTGCTGGTGGAACAGGTGAGGTTGACTTATTTCTTACCTTACAATGGACAAAAAATAAACAATATTTTGCTTTCACCATTTTTAAACAAAAATGTTCCTATAATTTTGTACATACCAGTTTACAATAATACACTTTTACCCCTATGATTTTCTTTTTTTTCCTGATGTTTTTGTGTTGTTGCCAAGGTAGAAGTAATGACAGTTTATAACTGAGCAATAGTATTATACTAACTTCTCTCATTTTATCATTGTTCTAGTCCTCTTCTTTCACTTAAAGGAATTGCCTTTTTCAATTGTACTATGTCTACACTCTTTAATAAAAAATGAGTACAAAAAAAAAAAAAAAAAAAATGGAGAATTTCGGTGTGAATCAATCCATAGCCCGGTTGTTCAAGG
>JASCQY010000118.1:19349633-19361246 GCA_030264315.1 Sardinella tawilis
CACACCTGCTGCTCATCACCTGTAATGACAGACACAACAGCGAGACAGGGGAGGAGGAGCCCGGCAGATCCGTAACAACTGTCTCTCCCTCACACACACCAGTGCACACACATACACCAGTGCACACACACACACACACACACTCTCACACACACACACACACACACACACACACACACACACAATGTAGCTTTGAAAAGCACAGCCCACTGAGACCCTGAAAACAGCCCTGCTAATCTGATCAGCCAAGCCGGCGATCTTATCTCAGCTCCACCACCTCCATCATTCACAAGGTCTGCCTGGAGTCCGCACACATCACAAGACACAACTGCTGTTGCAAAATAAACACAAGGCAATGCTCTCAGCAAAACACGAGAGAGAGAGACAGAGAGAGAGAGAGAGAGAGGGAGAGGGAGGGAGGGAGAGGGAGGAAGAGGGAGGAAGAGGGAGAGATCGGGGGGCATGATGCCAGGTTTCCTTTTCTCCTGTCCCCCTTAGTAAGTTGGCTTCCATTTCCTATGGGCTGGGCTGGGCTCAGCAATCTATACAGATCAGTAATGCAAGAGAGGATGTGTTTGATCTTGTGCTGGGCCTTGTGTGTGTGTGTGTGTGTGTGTGTGCGTGTGTGTGTGTGTGTGTGTGTGCGTGTGTGTGTGTGCGTGTGTGTGTGTGCATGTGTGTGTGTGTGTTTGCGTGTGGGTGGGTGGGAAAAGGGGCTATTTCAGAGGGGACAGAGAGAGAGACAGAGCTCACAGTCCAGGGAGACCCCTGCTGTACAGTATGAGTGTCAGCTCTCTGAAACTGACAGCGGCAGGACCCTCCCACAAGTCTCTGTCCGCCGCTGAACCACGGCGGACAGGTTTGTTTACATCTAAGGCCTGTAACCTTCCACTGCCTCTCACGGATAAACAAACAAGCTACAAGCAAACGAGGATGTTGAAGTGGAGTCATGTGCAGACATTTAAGATTGAATGCAACCAACTTCAAAACAAAAACATGAAAAACAAGCAAAGCCATGCCAATTACTGTACATGAACCAAATCCAATTCGGTCTTTCATTTTCAAGTACAATGAACAGCACAAAATCAGCGAAAAAAGTAAACAAGCGCAACATTCAACTGGCAGAAATAAATAAAAAAAATAAAATAAAATAGGAAAAAAAACAGAAGTGATATATCTCCAGGTGTCATCTACAGGCTAACTGGAGTTGAACTCGCAGAGCTAAGGTCATGATGAAGCCAACAGCCATGTGAGCTGAGACTTACCCTTGAGACCTCGCGTTGATCTCCGCTGAGGCTGAACAGAGACCAGAGAAAGGACAGGAGTGAAAGATAGATAGATAGAGGGAGAAAGAGAGAGAAAAAGAACCAAATGACAGAGGAGGAGTAGAATAGAAAGAAAGATGTCGATGCTTTGTGGCCAAAAGAGAAAGAATAGAGTGAGAGAGAGAAAGAGAGAGAGAGAGGGAAACAGAGAGGGGGAGTGAGGCAGGAAATCCAACTCAACCCTATCAGAGTCTCAGAGGAGTGCACTTTAGTGCTGCTAAACAGTCTAGCAGGGGAGAGAGAGTGAGAGTGAGAGTGAGAGAGAGAGCGCAAGGGAGAGAGGGAGAAAGCAAGAGAGAGAGAGGGAGCCAAAAATAAGACCGGCCATTGAACCAACAGATCTCCATGCTCCACAAATTGTTGGATGTCTGCTGGAAGAGGCCCTGTGCAGCTGGCTAATGAATCTTCCATGTTATAACATCCAGACTTAAAGCAAACCGGCCAAAATGGTTCAAACTCCACGGCTTTGTTTGCGTTCAACACTGAGCTCAAAAAATGAGCAACGAGGGGATTTATTCATCTACCTGTCGAGGACTTGTCAAGTATTATAGCATATCGGCAGAGAGGAAATCTGAGAAAGTCGTACAATGTATTTGTATATCAAATACAGTAATACCGAGGCAAGTCTGGATATGCAATAAAATTATATGTCAGCGCTAAGTATCTGTGAGGAACAGAGACAGCAGGAGAGAGAGAGAGAGAGAAGAGGGGAGGAGAGAGAGATGTTCTGTAGAGAGAGAGAAGAGGGGAGGAGAGAGAGATGTTCAGCCAAACAGGCAGATAAAACGGCAGACAGAGCGGAGATGCGCTTCACAGCAGTCTCGTGTCTCGCACGTTGCAGACACTCACCGAGCCCCTCTGCAGCCAGTCGATGAGGAGGTGTGCAGTGGCGCAGGGCAGCTGGGAGCGGAGCGACTCCCTCTCCTCGTCGCAGGCCTGCAGCTCCAAGGCCAACCTCAGGTCCTCGGCCAGCTGCAGCACCTGCAGGGGCGCTGTGCTCACCGGAGAGCCCAGGTCATACAGACCGTTACTCAGCTCCGCAACAGCCTTGGAGCCTAAGGGAACAAGCAGAGATACAGGTCATCATCATCATCATCATCATCACCATCATCACCATCCAACTTCATTTTTATCATTCCCATCCTCCTCCTCCTCAACATTGACACTGGTCATCTCTAAAATCATCATCATCATCATCATCACCATCATCATCATCACCATCATCATCACCACCATCATCACTACCATCATCCAACTTCTGTTCATTTTTATTGCTCCCATCATCCTCCTCCCCCTAATGAACATCAACCAGGATACCCTGGAGAGACAATCCTGCATAAAGAAAGTCACATTAGAGTGGAGCCACAAACACATCACTGTTGCATGACTGAGATCAACATCAACCCATTCTAAAATCTACAGTTAATGCGCTGTCCCACAAACAAAGGCAATCACCCTTTGTCCACGTGTCACTGGCCGCAAAGTACGTCTCCCTCACAAATGAGCTCCTATAATTCCATCTGGACCTTGAGGAAAGCTACGGATTCCAGGCCATCTGCAGGCAATTAAGACCCCATCAGCATGCAGTAGAATGCATATGATGACACAATTCCAATGGCTGAGTCCAACATCAATACAAGCTGAGAGGAGAGGGCCTGTCAGCCATCATCATTGTGATGAGGATACCCATATGGTTTTGTTTCTGATTTAAGGTCAGTGATTATTGCTAGCATATTGTGCAAAATGCTTATGCACCCTAACTTTTGGATGTAATACTAATTGCTTTGAACTTCTAGTCTGCAGAGAATGGAAGATAATGCCAGCCATATGGTACATGGCACTGGAGTTACATTAACAATGAATATGCCTATTGCAGTGATTTGGCTACATTAACCGACAGAGGAGGAGTAAAAATACAAAAAAACAGGGAAAGAATGATACTGAACAGTTGCATGGAATTGAAAAAAGTGGAGAGAGACATAAATATGATTCAAGGCACTGAAAACTGCAGATCAATGTCTCGTTTTGTTTACTTTATACAATTTACTGTTTTCTGCTTTTATTTTTGTACAGCACATTGAACTATACCTTAGTATACTGTATGAAAGGCACTAAATAAATAAAGCTTCCTTGCCTTGCCCCCCAGATAGTCCCTAACTGAATGCAACAACAGAAGGGAACAAGCCTTAGATGACAAACTGCTCACTGCTCCTTCCTCTTTCTGCTCTCCTCATCCACAGCAGGTCAGCCAGGGCACCAAGCAGGCTGTGGAGTTCAGGCAGGCTGACAGTACAGTGGGGTGCTGCTGCTAACCCCCAGAGAAGGCCCCTGCTGTCACGGGCCATAACTTCACCCAAGAGGTTGAACCGTTAAGCCTACCGCAAACTCCCCCTCAAACACCTCAGGTCTCTCTGAGCACCACGTTAAGCAGCACATCAAGCAGACACACACACACACACACACACATACACGTATGCGCACGCACACACACACACACACACACACACACACACACACACACACACACACACACAGACAAAGACTCACATACACACACACACACACACACTGTACCATGAGGGCCTGCACCACTGTGAGATGAGCACAGGACTGGGCTGTTGCTGCTGCACACAACACATTGTGGCAGACCAGTATGTGGATGCTGGCTGAGGGCACACGCCTGTGTTGTTCACAGACACCCCGCTACAGACTAGCATACTTTGACAGGCTGAGGCTAAATCCCGGGAGATGACACTAATTTGTTGTGCCTTTTGTTCTGCCAGGAAGCTCTTCATTTCCTACATGCACCATTCCAAGCAGACCCCCCTCTGAGCTGAGCCTCATCAACACCCGACAAGCATATCGGAGCCCATTCTGGCTTTTACAGTCTTTACAGGGTGAAAAATCAGCTATTGTCTGTCATTTAATTTGCTGCATCTAAAATCACTGTGACTTCCCAGTAGCCTTTCAAAGTGATCCTTTGTAATACTTGTGGTTTAATTCACAAGAAGTTAATGAGTGAAGTGTGATTCACAAAACTTCCCCAGACAAGATTGCAAAATCTTCAGGGCAAAGGTTAGGCTGCCTATGTGCTTCATGATACCGATTGCATGACGAGCCATTCTCTTGTTATCTGAATTTATCATGGTTTACCCTCCTAAAATAAGTGAGATTCCAGTGACCAAATAAGGTTCCAAGGCTAATCAGTAGGTGGCACACTTTCAGATTCCACAGATGGTTGATGGGAGTCTTGCATTTCAGCCAGTAATTCATTTGAGAAGGCTGAAGAAAGCACAGCATTCCTGTGGTCACCTTAAACATTCTCATCACTTTCTTTAAACACAGAGACTTTCTCACCACCGCCACCACCACCACATGCCTGAGCATAAAAAGCACACCAGGAAAACAGCTGCTACAGCATGTTCTCATCTGAAGATAAATAAACTTTAACACTTTATGTAATGAGCCTATGCCATAGTGTTCCTGCCAGGCAAGCATAAACAATCCACATACAGCAGCCCTATATTGTAGTTTCTGCCTTCCTATTCATAAATGGTCAGTTTACCATAAATAATGAGTAATATGAGAATATATGCTGACCCATTTTGTTTTATCTTGTGGCCTAAATGGTAAATAATGCAGGCAGTGACTGTGATGTGGATTTGCTTAAGGATATACTTAAACCCATAGGGATGTTAATGTCAGTTCTTTTAGGTCAGTGAACAATTAAACATATGTAACTGTATGCACTGATCGCTACCTTGGAAAAAAAATCTGTGAGGCTTTGTGTCCTACATAACAGATATAATTTCTGGGATAACACTGTTCTTGGAGGGATATTCCTTTTTATATGACAAGAAGATGTCATGAAACATTTAAATAGCTATTGTCCTTTTATGGAATTTCTGGGGTCAGTTCTGGGTCAGCTTTATTCACTCTGGACATTGCTTACACCACCCAGGGTGGTCTGTGCTCTAAACACAATCAGCGAGCTCTGTGTTTGTGGTCTGGGAAAACCATGACTTTCCCTTTCTCAGTACTGTCTCCTCCTCATCTCAGAAACAAAATGACATCTTCCTCTCCATCCCTCAAGCCTCTGCTTGTTGACGGCCTACTTTAAACATTCATCTGCGATTAAGTTAAATCAGAATGGCAATCGCTAAGCTAGCTGCAGGGCAAATGAGGAACCCCTCCTGCCCCCTCCCCTCTTCGGCCCACACACAATCAGAGGACTCCTTCCCGATTTAGACACTTCTGCCTCCACACAAATGTGACAAGAAATGCATAAGTGATCGCTGGATTGCTTGTGCATTTCTTATTTCCAGGAAATGCACAATCCATTCAACAAGGTCCACGCATGTGGAAAGCATTACAGTAATCAGAGAGAGAAACTTTTTTTTTTTTTTATCTGTGTCTGAACGTGATTAACCTGACCATTTAGAAATCTTGTGTGGCCATATACAGATGATTGTGAGAACGCTTTTGATATTGATCTCACATTTTTATCTTTTATTTGGGTCTGAAGTTTACCTGCCATTTCCTTTGATGGAGTACGTCTGAATATTTTGCTTTATCTTACATGACTTTTTCATAATTGTAGACCCCATATTTAGTCATCTCGCATATCTTAGTGTAACACAAATAAATGCAATATTTCGTGACCAAAATCTCAAGCTGTGTACTGTAAGCTCACTCACCTGCAATGATGTCATCCATCTGCTCTAAGGCAGCCTCAAGCATGTGGCTTGCATCGGATGCCATGGCGATACAATATTACTGCACGCAGAGCAACAGAGCACGGTATCCTGCATGAGGAAAAAAAAAACAAAAAACAAACAACACGGAAAATAGTCAGGAAAAGGAAAACAATAAGAGAATTGAGTCCTATCATATTACTAAAATATAATTACACACTAGAGACTACGAAGCTGCTCTGCATTTCTGTCTTGTGATTATAATTGCAAAACAATGTTCTTGGCCAGCCACTGATGCAGACTGCAGTGCACTGTGATTGAATGTGTTATGAGTCAGCGCTTGACTGTCTCTCCAGCAGTTCCTTTAGTGGACAGCAAGGACCATGATGCTGTCACAAGCCGAGCAACTTGTGAGTGTTGCTGCATTCATTGCATTAAGCATTCCTTGTGGGAGCCAAAAGGAAAATCATCCCAGACCAGTCAGAATGTTGCTTAAAGTTAAAATATTCCTGTGTGGTCTATTCATCGCTGCATAATTTGTTGATTGTGAAATTGTTGGCTTTTTTACTAGGCATCAGAATGCAAAGCCATTCGATAAAAAGCATTGGAGGTGCATGAAAGGGACCACACAGCATTGGAATATGGCACGCAGAAATCCTCGCTCTTCAACATTCATCATGGCCCTCTGGATGCATTTTAAACTATCATTTCAGAAAATGTTCCCTGCCCAAGTTACTCTACCCATAATTCTTCACAAAATATACATCAAGTTTCCCCACCAGTGGACATGCCCATGTGCTGCAGTATGTTTGCAGGTTTCCTTGTTCACATTAATATTTTGCTCGTTAATGTCAATATGGGGTTAATTTCCTTTTGTAAGTATTTTTGCAGGTGTCCGTGTTCACATTAATATTTTACTCGTTAATGTCAATATGGGGTTAATTTCCTTTCTTTTTGCAAACTAACTATAGCTTTGGGAAACTTTAGGAAGCCCCGCTGACAAGCAGAGACAGTGATGCACTGTACTGTAGCAGACTTATGAATGAGGCCCCCATCCCCAGTGATGTGCCTGCAGTGGGACCCCTGTACTGTAGATGGAGCTGTGGTGACGAGCAGGAGCCCCAGGCTGCTGGGTAAGGAGGAGGCCTAGTTGGCATTTTCCCAAGGTTGACCCCCAATGAGTGAAGGAATGACACAGTGAAGCACAGAGCGGAGGATCTCTCTCTCTCTCTCTCTCTCTCTCTTTCTCTCTCTCTCCCTAGGCCATGAATGGCAGAGGAGTCTGAGATTAATTAGGCCTCAGAGCTAGTGTTTCATGCCTTTGTCATCCTGCCTCGTGGCACACACCACCAACACATAAAAATAGAATGAGCTGTCTGTATCCTGTGTTACAGCTAGGCTAACCGGATCAGAGTTTGACAGGTGAAATGCCAGAATGGTAACAGGAGAACACATTCTCCCTGCTAAAATCTTATGTCATGACAAGAGGTGAAATCTTGATGTTAGGAGGGGGCGGGGTTACTAGTCTGACAAGGAATGGCATATCTGAGGGTTTTTTATATATCTGTTTACTGTACGTGTAATAGCACATGACATTTCTGCCAACTCCACATTCTTTAAGAACAAAATAAATATAACATTTTATTTTTTAAATTGTTTAAGTAACACTGGCTTTGTGCATATATATCAGCTGGACTGTAAATGGACAACATGGCCATTAACTCCTCCTAATG
The DNA here is from genome assembly GCA_030264315.1 of Sardinella tawilis. Classification (NCBI taxonomy): domain Eukaryota; kingdom Metazoa; phylum Chordata; class Actinopteri; order Clupeiformes; family Clupeidae; genus Sardinella; species Sardinella tawilis. The sequence goes on from JASCQY010000118.1 coordinate 19,357,386, forward strand.
ACAAGAAGAGCAAGCACAAGACTGAACACAAAAGACGACTGTACAGTCAAGACACTGAAAGGGTGCAGCAGGGACCTGAATGCTCTTAATTATCCAGCCTCATTCATTTTGACACAGCCTAGCCTGACGCCTCCATTCATGACCACTGAGAATTGCTGTCTCTGACATGGTTTGGAGGGCAGGATGTTGGCAATGTCTCCAGCAGCCTTGCAGACAGGACTCTGATAATCGAGAGCCTCCCATTGTGCGCCATGGGGACTGCAGGACTTGTACAGCCCCTGTCACAATTCATATCACACTGTATTGTTTTTTTTTTTTTTTTAATTATTACAGCAACAATGGCTAATTCTGCATAAAAGCTATTAGCATCTCAAGTCCAACAGCTTCCCTCTACAACAGTGAAATGCTGATAGGTGACACACAATATAATAAAAACAGTATTGGAATGATGTGTAATGTGCAGCTCTGCATTATAAAAACTCATTTTAGATGCCAATATGCAATGAGCCAATTTATTGTTGTTCTAGTTTGTAGTCAATGAGGCCTCTGTTTCAATCTTGCCCATGCATCCATTAGCAGCATGACCCTGGATATCCTAAGAGTTGGCATGAGAAGGGAAATACAGTACAGTATGCATTCATAATGCGGTTCCAGCACTGAGGCTCAAACCACACAAGCCAAACAGAAGCATTACAACAGCATCCACTTGGACCACCTATCTTATCACACACTCTGATTGCTTCAGAGAGTTACAGCACAGGCACAAGGAGCTGACCGGGGGGGAAAATAAGCCATGGGATTCTTACTGTTCAATTCCAGGTTCCTCTCACTTGAATCATAATGACAGAAAATACAGATATCTGCATCTTGGTTTCGCGTCTGGACCCTGCCTCACTCTGGTGGGGCTTATTCCATGACAATAACCGCCGCATAGAATACTATCCCTCACTTTCTTGACAAAGGGAGAGAGAGAGAGAGAGAGAGAGAGAGAGAGAGAAAGAGAAAAAAAATCTGCAATCATACAGTAATATTTCCAGGCAGTCAGGCATTCCCCATTGTGATGTCCAGCACCTGCGAGCTCCCCTCTCGGGATCAGCCATTATATCACACCGAGGGCCAAAATCCAGTGGACTGCAGCCGAAGCACATTTCCTTACCAAACTCCTCATGTCAGCTGAGAGCAGCTCTGAAGATGCTGCAGACAGCAGCTTTGCTTCAACTCCGGCGCGACCGACTAACACAGCGAAGAGAACAAAAGAGTTTAAAAGTTCTCCTTCAAAGACCACATCAAAAAGCCACATGCTGTCTCTCTTGGCCCCAAGGTTACACTACACCACACTGGTCACACATCAGATCTGGGTGCATTTTTGTGGCTGACATGAAACAACTCCCACAATAAGTGCAGACATTCATGACAGCAAAATACCATCAGCACAAGCACATTCCTTCTTCTTCTGCTGTTTCTAGCGCAGTTTAAGACCGGATTTGAATGACATTCATTGCCATGCAAATCTGCTTGAAATGCCCGTGCTAGTGCAAGGCGGCATGAATACACGTTGGTAGCACTGACGTCTCCCTTCCCTTCCCCTCGCACCAATTCAATACACAGAGTGCCTCAGAAAAAACACCTCACTAATATTTGTTTACCAAATGCTTTTACCCACCTGTTAGTCTGTACAGTATATTTTTCCCCAGTCTGAAGTGCATGCATTCCATCTAGTCCTTCCCCACAAACTCCCTCACTTCCTCAAAGAGTGTCTCCTCGCCACCCTGGCTTCAGACAGTCAGCCCTCCAAGTGCCTCCACCGCTACCTCTAAAATGATTAGTGACATCATGGATGTCACATGCCGGCCACTGTTCTAAGCACATTAGCGAGAGAGAGAGAGACGGCTCTCTGCGGATCCTGGGTCCTCGGTATCATCAAGCACTGATAAGTCTCTGAGACAAGGGTGCTGGGGAGGAGGGGGAAGGAACATCAGAATGGAAAAGACTGGCCATGCAGTGTGGCCCTTTTAAAAGCCCCCCATTCTTAAACACAGGGCCTCTTCTTCCCTTCTGGGCAAGGCTTGTGCACGCACACACGCACACACGCACACACACACACACACACACACACACACACACACACATAACCACACATACACAAACACAGAGATACATAACCACATGCACACAGAGATACATAACCACTCACTCTCTCTCTCTCTCTCTCTCTCACACACACACACACACACACACACACAAAGAATAATCTGCAGCAGCGCTGGAGAATTTCCATTACTCTGCTCTTTTCATTGCATTCCAGATTATTTTACAAGCTTTCACTTTCCGCCACAGATATTAATGTGGCACAATAGGTGAAGTGGAGGCATTAAACGTACACAAAAATAGCAAACAGTCTACCATTGCGATGGCAAGGCCTTCTCATACAATGCCTTGTTAATGCCTTGGAAAAGTGCTGTGCTCTTGCTGTGGAGTACAGTGGTATATCCACCTATGTGGTAAGCATGCTGTTTACAGTAGAAGGAAGAAAGGGAAAGAGAGAGAAGCCTTAAAAAGCAAATTAATAATGCTAACTCATTATTAATTGAACTTGATTAGAAGACTTTCATTAATTCTTTTTAGGTCCTATTTTGGAGAAATCCTCCAAGCACCTTTCTATCCCACAAGACTGACACAATTGCTTCTCTAACACTGGGTACACAAGACTTTATGAGTAGTGACTTCAGCTCTGTCAGGGCGCCCTGTGTGTTCTTCCTCAGGTCAGACTGCACAGTGTGACAACGTGAGAGACCTCCTTCTCATCCGAGTGAACAGACCCATAGCTGAAAGCTGTCGTCTCAGGTTACGGCAATCGGCATGGTCTAATTCTTTAACAGAGAGCAGACAAGTCAAGCAATTGAGAGGAGCGAACAATAGATGGCTTTCTGCGGTGTTGGTGCTCTCACACCCTGTGATTTCAAAGACAATTTTGCAGTGCCATGGCAGCTTATACAAACTCATGGCTGTGATGCACCTGTCTTGTACAGTTGCATTGAATAAACCTCCAAATATCAACATATCTGTAAAATACATTTAATTACACAAAGTATTTGATATTTCTTAACCCATGGTAATCCAAAAGCTGATAATAACAATGCCATTTTACATTTTCTTAAGAATGATGTTCCCATAATAATAACATAAGCATAAGCATTTACATTAGTATCTTAGCCTAGTTACAGTGACCTGGAGTCCCAGCATCCTAGTTACTGTGCATCAACACATTGTAAAGTTTACAGTGTGTACTAGAATGTGAAAATGCACAAATTTGCGTAATGTGCAACATAATTGAATGTTATTACACTTCATTACACACTTTGTTCGACTGTGCTATGGGATTTTGATTTGACACTGACAGTAACATTGTAATAAAGTGTAATAAATAGGATCTGACAAAGTAACTGTAACAGTGTTACCCAGCTTATTCTTGTTCAAATGCACCGCCATGTTTGTAACCAATCTAGTTTTACAGACACAGTGCTTCCCATGTTACCAGGCATTGGGCAGGAATCCTCATTTCACTCAAGTGTGCTTGACACACATTAGGGTGCGAGTGTGAGTCGCTCTCCCTCATTTTCTCCAGGATGTTTGCACAAGCCACAGCGGGTCACTGGAGTGTGACAGAGCCCACTTCAGGCCCGTGAGAATACAAACCAGCCTAGCAGGAAAAGCCACCGAAACACTAACCGAAACAAACAGAGCTGCTGGCATTTATCTAGGCCTTAGCTCCGCCGCGCTCTCTTCCCTTTCACACACACACACACACACACACACACACACACACACACACACACACACACACACACACACACACACACA
>JASCQY010000118.1:19361346-19375893 GCA_030264315.1 Sardinella tawilis
GCTCCGCCGCGCTCTCTTCCCTGTCACACACACACACACACACACACACACACACACACACACACACACAGACATTGAGACATTGAGACTGGCATTGAGACATTCATTGACTTCTACAGTTAGCAGACCTCTATGGCTACCGAGAGCTCTGGAGGTTCACTACAGGATTATTGATTTGCAGTCAGTTCAGAAGACTAAACCAAGGGAAGTATTTATGGTGCATACCTATGCTGTGAATCTACCTTTCTAATAGTTTACCCAAGTTGGGAGCTGTCCAAACAGGATGATAATCATTACAAAACAAATCAACCAATAGGCCTACATCTGACAGCTTCATCTGTTTGCACTGTGCGAATGTCCAACAGTTAGCCTACTCACAGATTCCGCTTTCTTTTTTTCCTCTTTTTTTTCTGTGGGAAATATTTCCGGGGCCTTCACCTCACTGGCGAGACATCAATCGCTCTCCAAAATGTCAACATCAGCCGAGGCTAGCCTAATCGCTGTGGCAGTGTCTCTTGCATGGCCCTGACACTCTCACGACCTCAATCACACAGAGCCACTACCAGGGCCATACAAGAACACAAAAACACATGTATACAATGGACACATTTCACAGCAGCCAACTTCCAAGAAGTAGCAAGACATTCGCAGGTGTTACGAATGACATGTTGATGGTATCCAATAAGGATCTGATTCTGCGACAGTACATTCTATCAGGACCTTATTGGATGTCAATAATAATAATAACACCTGTGTTTACCTTGCCAGCTTGGGTCCTTACTATGATTTCCACACTGAGCCTTTTGAACACCGTAGTCTGTAGTGTTTACCACAGTTGTAAGAAGATGTCTGACTGCAAATACCACTTTTTGGGCAGGGCCTATAGGTCTCTGGATTGCAGTGAAAAGGCATGAGTTGTGTAAATGCATTTACACACAGGTTGTAAATTCTATTTTTATGCATTTGTCGGGAGACTGCTTATTAGCATTTTTTTGGCTTTGCTTATGGGGCAGTCATGTTCCGAAAAACACATCACATTTTTATGTGTGCATGTTTATGTGAGTTACGCCTGCAGCAAAATCAGCAAGGAGAAAAAGCAGAGTAAGCATTAGGTGGCAGTCCAATAAAGCCAGCATGTCAACACTGCTTAATATGGCTACATCAAAAGGACAGCCAGCCAGCCAGCCACATCAAATCAGGCCCTCCTTCCTGACCATTCTGCTGCTCAGACATCTTAACGGTGCAGGTGACAGCAGGATTCTACAGAAGTTTGCACTAACTGTCAAGACTCCAAAGGGACATTCTTCCAAGAGGGTGGTTAAGAAGCAAAGCTGGCTAATTTCAAGGAATTATCTGGGGTCAATCAACACGTACTGTAGCACTGTTGTTTCACGTTGCTAAGAGCTATTGATAGGTACGAGAAAACACATTTTCATGCATGGTAGACCGAATAGCGAATTGGCAGCCAACGCTAACTGATGGGGGCATGTCAGTTTCATTTTGACATGCCCCTATCTGTTAGCGTTAGTGGACAGAATTCGGTCTACATTGTACCTACTGCTGCCGTTCTGATAGCTATCAACAGCACTTGGCAGCCTCAGACAACAGGCTTCGGTTTGATTCACTCCAGATAAACCCTTTAAGCTGAAGGTAGAGGTAAACCTGATAATTAAAAAAACTATGCCAGCAGACTACTTTGTTAGCAGGTTTACCCAGCCAGCACACTCCTCTATTGGCATGTTTATCACTTTCTCTAGGTTAACTTAGCCAGGTTCCACACTTAACCACCTACTGTAGGAATGTTGCCCCGAGCTTCTTTCCTCAGACTTTGAAAAACAAAGAGGGTCTTGCATGGGAAAAAGCAGGTGAGCTGTTTTGAGTGAGTACAGTCCTTTGTAGCTCCAAGGCCATCCGACAGCCGACCAGCACAAGGCCTTATTGTTGCACTTCTGGCCAGAAAGATGAAGCGATGATGACAGCAATGGAACTGGTACCGCTGCACTCTCAAAACACCACTGGGCTGGCTGGCAGACGACATGAAATCCAAGAGACTACAAGCATTTCCAAGCGACTGGCACCTGGCCGTGTCTTTGTGCAGGGCTGCAGAGAGATATGCTTTCATCGCCGTATCAAAATCGTAACCTACAAGAGAGCTCACCCGAGACGGACCCGGCTCAAATGACGAGGATCAAGTTACAGTCGCAGAAAGCAATTTGTGCCTCATGACTTCGCCTGTGACATGGCTTCAGATCACTCTACTGGCAAGCCAGATGGAATCCACTTGCCAAAACTTTCACATAACTTTCCATTCACATTCTGCTTCTGATCTTGATATACAACAGGCAGTTTGGTTCACTATTTATGTCATTGGGAATAAGGGGACTGAATGAGGTGAGGTCTAAAAGTGCATAAGAGGGACTTTGACCTACATTCTCCCACTTCCCATCACCAGGTCAAATAGGACAGGGCTGCCATGATGTTGGAATGTCAGAAAATGTCACTGTGGAGCAGGTAATCCCACCTGTGTCACCCACGCCTATGGAAATGCTAGCAGGTCAGAAGATCAGCGTTTCCCTTTCTGTGGCTCCAATGGCAGAAGCTGACAACATCTACAGTAGGCTCTTATCATAATGCAACTCTCATGCCATTGATTTGCATATTGTGCCAGTGGCTATTTTCACTGTCTCTCGATTCACATGGTTAGCAGCACGTTGTGTTTTTTTTGGATCTACAGACAACATCCATTCTGCACTGCACATTTGACTATTTACTTTCCAAATATTTGCATGGTGTACATTTGACACTTTCAGTCAGGGCCTTGTATTTGAAACATACAAACCTACACAGACCTTTTACTGTGACCTACTGTCCTCAACAGCTTTTAATGCCTTGATGGTCTATTTTTGTGGCAATCTATTAGAATACAAGGAGTTATGGTTAGGTGTTAATTATAGCCCTGACTGTGAGCTACTGTAGATAGCCTAATTTGTTTGTGTTTGTGTATAGCAAGCATCTGGACTGGGCTTAGCTTGTTATTAGTGGTGACTGATAACAGTTTCACAGGTAGCCTAATTTCCAGTAAATGTCAAAGGAGTGGTATCTGATGGCTTTATGATTTATTTTAAAGGCTGTGTAATGCAACTGTAAAGTATCTAACCATAACTTTTAAAAGTAGGTATAATTTACTTTATTGCCATGCGGGGAGCTTGTTTTCACAGAAAGAAAGCATTGTGCTTCAAAACACTGTTAGCCATTTAAGATTAAAGTGCCCAACAAATGTAAACATTTTCTTGGCTACAACCAGTCAATACAGCTGGTCTCTGTACTTTGCTTTTTCAGGTGTTCAAAGGCTCTGTCAGAGAATTTGATATGCACTCCCTTCCCACACACACACACACACACAAACACACACATACACACACACAAACTTGCAGTCTAGTCTTGTGGAATAAAGCATGATGATCTTCCAAACTGTGTCAACCTTTCAGTTTTACGATGACACTTGCCATAATAATCACACATAAAGCTGAAAGTTATTGTCCTGCCCCGGGTGTCAATGACAGCTTGAGAGGCAAAATAACAACACCAAACTGGAATATAAAAGGAAGTGCACCATCCCAGCACAACTGGTCAATCGAGTTTGTCTCACCTTGATGGAAACCCCCCCCCCCCCCTTCTCCTCCCTCCCCCATAGCCAAGAAGCCCCAGGCATGCCTGGAACAATAAACGGCTCAGCTCAGAGCGTGGCACTCCTGTTGGTTATTTTCTCCAAGCGGCTTGCTTTGCTTGTTTGTACCCACGGCCCACGCCCTTCATACATCCCACAGCTTGGACTCTATTAGCTCTGACAGGGGATGGTCAGTGTACTGCAGCACATTAAAACAATGTTCATTTTGTCCTTTCTATTTAGCTTCTAGTTGAGTGACCTGAGAATAAAAAAAAAAAAACTTACAAGTTGTTGTCTCTTCTCACTAGCTTGAGAGTTGGTAAGAGAGGCAAAGAATGATGATGTAGAAGATACTAGTTGATGGAGCCTTGAATGTATGGCTTGCCATTTTTGAGGACGCTCTGATATCTTGATTACACTTGTGAATCAAAGCTTATAAAAAGACAATGCTTACAAAAAGCTGCAATCAGTTTTTAGTTGTATAATAGACACACTGTAATGCCAAAATTATAGATCTTGAAAGGACAAAATAAATGTCCCCACATGTCGGCAGGGTTCGGTTTTAATCCAACTTGAGCTGACTTTGGCAAAACAATCACAAGATCTGTTCATAATGTTGGCTTGACTCCTGAACGGGGATGTCATCTCAAAGCCATACAATTGCACACTGTTTTCCCAGGAGTCCAGCAGCGAAGCTGCAATGAGAACAGAGTAGTGCTGGGCACAAATAAAAAGGCTTTATCCATTTGTGCGAGCACATGATCTTCAGGGCAAGAGTCCGTCAGCCCCTCACAGTCATTACCAAGTAAAATTTCCTCTGTGAACCATGGCGTCTATGTGCTGCTTGCCTTCATCCTGCGGCCTCTCCCTCTTCGCCTCTCTGGGAAGAAAGGCACGCCGATGGAAATTTAGCACGTCCTCTTGAATGAGTGGCAGTGAAAGATGCTATTCATATCTGTTGCAATTATTTCCTAATTATGCAGAAGAAGGGCAGGTCTGGGAAGGAGTGAAAACTCAGAGCTCAACTGCTTATGCGAGGGGTGACTGTGAAAGCTCTCAGTCAAGCTACTGGATGTCAAGTTACTGGATGGAAGCAAAGTTGTAAATAATTTCTGGGATTAGGGATCGCGGTGGCCTTGTCAAGAATAAATCCAGCTCATCACATCTGAATGAGGATTATCTCCTGAATGAGAGGCAGAGAATTTATCTGTGCGCAGCATTTGACAGGGTAATTAACCATGTGCTAACTTCTGCACACACAACCACAAATGCCCACACAGACATGCACACGCTTAGTGATTCCCCCCATTAATGGCGAAAAATCCACTTTGATCATCTGGGCTATAATCCCTAAATCTGCCTCGCTCAGTTCATAATCCGAGATCATTTAACACCCCAAGTGAACACCCACAAGTAGCTGCATCAAGGACTTCATGCAGTAGCCAAACTAGGCTACTGTATGTGGCATACTTTTGTCTCACATGTTGACTGTGCTCAGAGTTGACACAAGAGCACTAAATACATACACCTGCTTTCTCAAACAGGTCTAAAAAAAGATCCAGGTCATTTGTTTTTTGAAAAGGACAATCAAAGAATAAGAACCCACTTATGGGATATAGACACAGGATGATATGAGAATATTGAGAGCATACACGATGAGAAGTTCAACAGCTATGTTGACGTCCCCTCTAATTATACCATGTGCCACTACAGGACACTACACTGACGCTGCGTCATTCACAAGTTCGACTCTGGGCTACGGTCCCAGGGGGTATGAAGGGCTGGACTGAAACTCCACACAGCTGACCACTATAGCCTACGCCATGTGTAGATTATACACCTACAATAATGTCTCCCTGCGGCAAATAACAAATGGATATCTAGGTGTGCTATTTGGCCAGAAGAGAATTTACAGACCTGTGTGTCGGTTGATCCACTTTATCCACCTGTTTGCCACGCAGATCTAAAGCAAATCGGCAAAAATGCAATTTCACAATACACTGAAGATGTGACCTTTCCAACTGCAGTCTGTGATACAGCCAAAACGCTGCGTAATATCAAAAACTACTGAATCTTGGCACTTCTCAGGCAGTGAGTAATTGAACTTTGCTGAACTCATCACAACTGTAGAAGTTAACTGTGATCAGACGAACAAAATCCGCATAAAGCAATCTCTGGAGTGTTAAAAGAGCAAACTTCTTTTACAAGAATTTAATGTAGGCCTATCTATAAGTAGAGAAACTGTTGATTGTAATTGAGACTCACCTGAACGCGAGATAAAGCCCGAATAAATATCAATCCTGCACGCGTGACTTCTGGCTTCAAATAAATGAACAGATCAATTCAATCAATCAATCACTCAATAATGTTGTTCGAAGTCAGATAATGTTGTTTTTGCCACATTGGCACTTCTTTTCATTTCACGCGGAGCATCATGTCCCCTGCGCAGCCGTTCCCGGGTGAGAGCGCCGCAAGTTCATCCAAGCGTCCTCCTCCATCCTATCACCTGTCATGTGATTTTAGGGGCGGGCCACAACCATTGCCGCTCTCGTGAAGTCCTGTTTTCCCTCGGTACCCAAACTGACCTCTCAAGCTAAAACACTGATCTTATTCTCGTGTTTCTCTTCTGTGCAGGCTATAGGCTACTTAAATAGCCTAACTGTTGTAAGTAACACGTCTCTTTTTTATGTGTTTGACGTTGAATACATTGCATTTAAATCACAAGTCAAATCAACCATAACTACATTGTCATTGCTGAATATATTATTTCCAGTTACTGTATCTTCAGTCATAACAGTAGACAAGTCGGATAATAGTAAGAGCAATGCTGACATCTGGTGGTAGCCTATGCCGAAAACAAGGTGGCAACGTATGGTGGGTTTGTAGATTCCTATTAGTAGCCTATAATCTGTTCGATTGGCAATGCTTGTGAAGTTTCTTCAAAACCGGGGTGGCTCTCAAATAATCTGAATATAAAAAGTTTGAATTTCCTATTGCCGCCCTAGCTTCATTTTGTTCATTGACCAATAGAGGGCAGTAACACGTGATGAACATACTGTATAAAGGGCACTTGTAAACATAGGCATAAATACGAATTTGCCTTATAAACTGTTCATTAAACCATTGTCCATTGAAATTATGCTTTAATATTCAGGCAGTTGAATAAGACAGCATTGTTTTTTAGAGAATCATTAAAGCATGCTCCATGGTAAAATCTATATTTGTCTGCTCACTACGCTAGATCAAGTAGGCTACCTTGTGTCATATTATAGGGAATATAGCCTACAACATGCACTTCTAAGCATCATCAAGCCTACTCTTTAAACACCTCAGTTTAATGTGGCCACATTCTTTTTCTTCACATCTAGCTTGTAGATGGTTTGGTAGCCATCATCCCAGCTGTAAAGCTGCTTGTCTTTGGGGTAGTACTGCATGCTGGCATGGCTGGTGTAACCCTTAGGAAAGAACATCAGAGGAGACTCCTCATTGAGGATGGTGTCATGGATGTCGTGCAGACACCGTATGCTGGAGCGGCCTCCGTGACGGGAGTTGTAGACCACGTACATGGTCCCGCAGACCAGGAACGCTGCCTCGGCATCCTGGCTTTTACAGGGGGTGTCCCAGGAGTGCTCCACATGCATGGTGCCAGGATCAATCTTTGTGACCACTAGGTTTCCTCCCAGGTCAGGGTCGGCATGAACGCTCCAGAGCCCCATCTCATCCACCAGCAGGTGGAGGAAAGTGTGCGGGGAGAGGCCATAGGCCGACAGGTGACCGACCCCTGGCAGGAGAATGCTGTCGCTCACTGTGCGGTTGAGGAGATGGACTTTGACAATCCTGTTAGTGGTATCTGCTTGGTGGTAGTACACAAAGCCATTGTAGATGGTGTGGCCAGTGCCTTGCCACAGGAAAGGGAGTTTGATAGCCTTTGCTTTGTGGGAGGAATTGTTCTCATGGAAGACCTTTACAGATGGGAACTCGAGCAGGGTGTCATTTGCTGTGCCGTCAAAGTAGTAGACTTTAGTAGAACCTTTCGTAGGGTCTCTCAACCAGGCCCCGAAGACACCGCCACTTTTCTTCACAATCTTCATGGACTTGATACCTTTTACAGCTGTTCCACAATCTGTAAAGATATACAGTACAGCAGGTTATATTAGAAGGTTAACACGTTTAGTCATAGGCGCTGAAAGCAAGCAAACAAGTAAAATGTTTTTTTTTTTTTTCAAAAATGGTCAGTGGGCAAAAACAACTCTCTCTTTCTCTCTCTCTCTCACATGTGTGTGTGTGTGTGTGTGTGTGTGCACATGTGAGTGTGTTTTCTTCATCTCTGGGTGTTGAGCAAGGTTCAGGTACCTGTCCCAATGTTAACTTTAGTCTTTTTCTTCAGCGTCTGGGCCTCTTTGACCTGTTGGTCCAGCAGTGCATCATCCATGTCCACCAGGGGCTGCTGAGGAAGTCTGTTCTGCACATACTCCATGTCTCTCTCCAGGCGCTCCACCCGTAAGGTCACACTCTCCACCTGTGTCCTCACCTCAGACTTATGGGCACCTATGCTGTTCGCCTGCCCATGGATCTCATTGGTCAAGTCGTAGATCTTTTGTCCGTACAGCTGGATGTTCTGATCACACTTGATTAAGCGCTCCTGAAAAAACACCAACAGAAACATTCAAACCGTCAGCAATAGAGAGTCTTTGTTTTGTTTTGCTTTTTTGTATCCTCTGTTCGTCTTTGCCCCGAAGGCCTACATTTAGGCCGAAACAGGTTGGCTTTCATCTTGTTCAGCCATGAAGTAGGTATATGAAAGCTTTTTAAAGAAAAGGAGTGCATTAGACCACCAACTTGCCTTGTTTCTGTGTTTTTGTTTGTTTGTTTGTTTGTTTGTTGTCTCTATGGTCCCCCGTTTCTTGTGTTGCCACGAAGCAAATAACACAACAGCGCAATGCGGGGGATGTATTTGATGTCAGTGCTTTGTTTTGCATTGTGTTGACTGTGCTGAAGAAAATGGATGTCAAGGGCATTATTTTGTGGAGTGTTGCTGTGCACGAGAACACTTACCTCCAGCTGGATGAGCCTTGCCTGGAAGTACTGCATCATGGCTAAATCGGGGGTTATCCTCTGAGCATGGCTTGGGTCTGTGGCCAGAAGGAGCACACTTGCCAGGTGAAGCAGATAGATGTGCATAACTCACGGAAGACTCTAGAAATCCGCTGAAACATACAGTCCAGATACACTCCTCTTACTGGAAGTTTGTGACGAGCATCAAAGTTAAGTGCTGCAAATAACACGACCGGGTCGAGGCTCCAGAGGAGTCTGGCTTGTTTGGTTTGTGATTCCGTGAGATGCTTTTGTTGGCTCCGCAACTGTCTCAGTATTGAGTGCAGCACGCAGTGCTGCTTTGCCAGCAGCTTTGTTTCCTGCTGTAATAAAGTCCAGATGTTCAGACACGTCCTCAGTTTGAGAAAGCACAGGATGGCTTCAAATCATTAAGTTTAGTATGACCTGAAGGTGCTGAGCCGCCCACAACATCTCCATATTTCAAACACTGGGTATATTTTTAGACAACAATGACAATCTCATGGTGTTGGATGTACTCTAAAATGATTTTGCTACAAGAGATACTCAATTACAATATTTCTTATCTCATATCTGAGGATCAAAGGTCAGTTATGTGCAGGATCATGGTGTGAGGATCTGGAATTTAGCAGGGGAATAGGCCTGTAATAATGTTCTTATTACATTGCATTCTTATTACATTACAATATTACAGTTATGTGTAACTTGTTATTTGTGTTTATTTGTAACATAATCGGTTGTCCAGTGCTGTATAACATAGGAGGAGCCGCAAGCTAAAGCTTCCCTCTCAGCTGGTAGAAAGATGTGTGTTATTGCACATGTGTCCACCAGAGGTAGTCTCATGTCTGTGTCAGCGGTTTCCAAACTGACAAGATAGATACAGTTTGCAGTCTGCCTCAGACAACCCCATTATCAGCGATATTTTCAGGTATCCCATGCTGCCGGCATGATGCTGGCAACTGAAATGAATACACAAAACTCTCCATCATGACACACTTGTAGTTTACAATGTTGTGGTGTATACATGCATCACAACTACAGTGAGCGCACAATTGCCTATAACTCCTTGTATCAATTATGTATGCTGATGCATAATGCAACAGACCGGAAATGGGTTTTGTCTTAAATAGTAATAACCAAACATGATTTGTGCATTAACGTGAATATTAAGCGGAAACACTCAGCTGTTTCAGTTTCATGGCTGTATTCGTTTTGTCAGTTAGGAAACACATCCATGTTTGTTTTTTATTTATTTATTTATTTATTTTTTCACTCAGGGAAGGCCGAACCCGTAGTGCCAGATGCGCTGTATGGTGTTATATAATGATGCCATGACATTTTAGGTTTCTTTTTTTTTCAGATTATCCATTGCAAGCCTTTAATTAGTTATGTCGAGATAACATTGTCTTGTAGTCAGCAGACTTGAGAGAGTAACAGCTGTGTCAATGCAACCTTTATAACATCCCATAATAGTCAGACAAGAAGAGATGCCTCGTGTAGGCTATTTGTCATTTTCCCATTTTTGTGTGTGTGTCTGTGTGACCCTGAGTTTTCATGGCAAACCTGAAGCAGGGCTTTTGTGCTGCTTGGCGACTGAACTACTATACACCCCTCCCCCTCCCCCTTTCTCTCTTGGAGGAGACTCTGAATGGCCTTCATTTGGGAAGAAGATTCAATAGAGCGCTGTGTTCCGTTCTCCCGCAGGTGCACTCCTGCCCCGCGTGAGCCCCATAATGCCACAGTTGTCCGAGAGGAGATCAAGATGCCTGCTCTGTCTGTCTCTCTCTCTCTATGTGTGTGTGTGTGCGTACATATCTGTGTGTGTGTGTGTGTGTGTGTGTGTGTGTGTGTGTGTGTGTGTGTGTGTGAATGTGTGTGTATGTTTCTGTGTGTGTGTTCCGTGTGAGCCCCATAATGCTGCAGTTGTCTGAGAGGAGCTCATGATGCCTACTCTGCCTGTCTCTCTCTATGTGTGTGTGTATGTGAATGTGTGTGTATGCTTCTGTGTGTGTGTTCCGTGTGAGCCCCATAATGCTGCAGTTGTCTGAGAGGAGCTCATGATGCCTGCTCTGCCTCCCAATGCCACTCTGCTTGTGTGGTTCCCTTGGCATGCTGCTGCTCCTGTGTGTGTGTGTGGTTGTGTGTGTGTGTGTGTGTGTGTGTGTCTCTCTTCATGTATGTGTTTGTTTGTGCATCTTTCCCTCAATGTTTGTGTGTCCATCTCTGTTTGTGTGTGTATGTGTCTCTCTCCATGTGTGAGTTTTTGTGTGCATCTGCCCATCTTCGTGTGTGTGTGTGTGTGTGTGTGTGTGTGTGTGTGTGTGTGTGTGTGTGTGCGCGCATCTGTTTGTGTGTGTGTGTGTAGAGAATGTAGGAAATATACTGAGCCAAATCTCAGTTCTCAAATCTCAATCCTAGCACACAATATGCAATATTCGTCAGAAATAGCATTGCTTTGCCGGGCAAAAAAAGAGGCACAATACTTATCAAATCTTTTGCTGCCCATAATGGAAGCAGCAGGGAGATTATTTGTGTCCATCATTCCTGTTGGCTGCTCAAAAATGATCTGTGATTGTCTTCTGGCCGTCAAGGATTCTCAGGTGCCCTGAGAGAGCTACTGAATTTTGCACACCAGGTCCATGTAAAATTGCAATTAAATTTCTTGATTGTGTTATTTGCTTGGTAATATGATGTTCAGAACCTCATGTTCCATCCCCTAATGGCCAATGCCTGTATGCTCAACACAACGTTGCTCAAGAATGTTGTTCCTTTGTGGATGCTCTCTGCATTGTATTGCCATTTTATCACCTCAAACAAACAAACAAACAAACAAACAAACAAACAAAATATCTGTTTAATTGTTATGTCTTACGGCAAGTAATGAAAGAAAACATTCAATGAAATGGGGGCTAGAGTTGACTTGTAAGGAGTCTCAAGTGAAGTGTAGTTGCGGAACTAACCTATGTTGCAAACAGCATTCTTAGCAGTCTCCAGTTATTGTTCATCTGAGGGCAATGTTGCTCCGACAGCTATCTCAATTTTCAGTGTGGGCTCTGTTGTTTTGTGTGACTAGAGTGAATGGCTAAAAGTTGTGATGGCTGTGTGAGACAAAACAACACTTCCATTGCTTAGTTGTGCAAAAGACTGCTCTCATAGCTTAGCCACACTGTAAAAAGTGAATCATTGGACTAATGTAAAAAAAATAGGTCAACAATTCACAAGAAGGATTTTACATTGGCTTAATGTTCAAAACACCATTAGTCCAATGATTCACTTTTTACAGTGCATGTTCAGAAATAGGTAAAGGAGAAATCCGGGGTGAATCAATCCATAGCTGTTGTTCGAGCTGAGGTCACCAAGTGCTTTTGGTAGGAAAAAGAATGAGAAATGTCATACAACATGGGCGATTTTGGCAATAACTATAATAATTGATTTGTGAGGATTAAACATACCCAACTAAAATCACCAAATTTGAATGGGGTTGTTGCTTCTGTCTCACCCACCCAGAGCACAGGCAGCCAATAAAATTAGAGATTGCTCATGATCGTCAGACAGGGTGATTGGTGATTAACTAACCTTATGAAGCCAGTTAGTCAGGCCAAGGGCAGGGGTCAGCAGTGTCAATTATGGACACTAACAATGCACTAACTCCTATTGACGCACCAAGGCAACAGAAATGGAGGGCATGACTGGGATGTTAAAAAAGGCATTTGTGACACACAACAACACAGCAACAGCAACAACAGAAACACTGCTTTAATGAGTTGAATGTTGAGGTGTGATATAGGCCCATAGTATAGACCATTTCAGGTTCTAATTCCATAGCTGGACAAAACAATGCTTGGACATTTTATCTTGGTCCCCAACTACTTCCTGTTAAATTAACATAGCATAGCATAGCAGGAAGTCCTGGGGGACCAGCTTTGGAACTAGAGCCTGAAATGGTCTATATGCCCCTGGAAAAGGTATGGATAGTCAGCCAGATATATGTCCCATATATATTCTCTGAATTAATTTCTCAGTTGGCCTATAGGCACCCTGTTTCAGGTGTTATGAACAAACAAACAAACAAGTGAATAAACAAATGATGAATGAATAATTGTGTGTAATATCACTAGGTTCACTGCTGTAGTGCTACACGTAGTAAAACATCCTCGTCTCCACTTCTGAAGGCAGACATCCACTCAGGTCTTATGCAACTGCAGGAAATAGCGGGAGACGCAACCTTCGCTTGCTTGTAAAGCGGAGTCGTTAGCCCTTCCCTGACAAAGTCCTCTGAACCCTGCTAGTCCTCCTGTCACATTTCCATAACTCTCTCACATCTTTGTTTTCTGGCTGACTGGCCTAACTATCTGCCGAATATCAGCACGGATCAGCATGAGGAGAATGACTTTGTCAGGCGACTTCAAAGGACGCTATCTGAAATCCCCAGCGGAAAGCCACCCCGTGGCGCTGCATAATATCAGGGTGGTTTTAATGCATGGGAAGAGGCTATAACCTGTTGGGTTTATTGAGATCCACAGAGTATGCGCTGGCATGTTTGTCTGTGTCTCTCTGTTTTTTGGGGAGCCAAACTTTTACTACTGTCCCTACAATGACCACTGTTTAAATTTTTAAGATGGATGCCTGTGTTGTGTGAATAACTGACAGGTCTCAGAAAACACTATATTAGTTTGCAGCTGTGCTGCCCTTTGTCAGATTTCAAGCCTTTCCCTTGCTTCATGACATCTATGACAGGAGCCTCTCTTTCATGATGTGACATGATCATCAGTGTCATTACTTTAGTGCTCCTGACAGACAGGGTTGTGTGTGATGAATGATATGGTTCAAAAGTTCACTTTACAGAAATAAGTGGATGGGCTTTGTATTTTGTTTAGAGTTTTATCAGTGTTTTAGTTATAGGATTACTACGCTAATTATCCGATTAAAGTTGACTTGACTAACAAATGATTCATGCTAATAAGATGCGGTTGTAATTGTGTCTTACATCATTGGTTCAAAGATTAACATAATTTAATCAGTTGCACAACTTTCACCTCAGTATTATAAAATCTCAAACATAGCAGAGTACGGACTATTTCTTCATAAAGCCCTCTATATAATTCATGGTGGATGCAAAACTTTAGATGTGAAATATTGCCTGATGTTGTTTACCTAATGTTGTGTCAGCTTTGCCAGCATGTCTCCTTCGGTTGTTTCTAATCCTGTCATATCAGGTTTGGCTCT
Source organism: Sardinella tawilis (assembly GCA_030264315.1). NCBI lineage: Eukaryota > Metazoa > Chordata > Actinopteri > Clupeiformes > Clupeidae > Sardinella > Sardinella tawilis. Next base: position 19,375,313 of record JASCQY010000118.1, read on the forward strand.
GCTGTTTTCCGCTGATTGCACAGTGGTAATTAATTCACCGGCAGATCTCAGAGCTCTGTGGATTTCCTGGGTGATTGCGCTGAAGACTTGGTGTAGAAAAATAGGCCTAATCAAAACCAGGCAGTCAAGACATACAGCCCTCAGAGGTCCAGGCAAAGCCTACAATACTGTACTGTTTTGACTTCCTCCCACAGCCAAGCTTTGAAACCTCCTGCACACAATTCTATTAACATATCTCAGGACTATGACTCAGTATCATAAGAGAGAAATATAATAAAGCACATGTTACTAATCTTGTCATCATTGGCCTTTAGATGCTTGGCTCATTTATAGGCCTATGTGTATTTGCCTCATCATCATGATAAGAAGCCTTCAATACTCAGTATCTGAGTTTCTTCCCACTTTTGGAGGGAAATTGTATTGTAGATAGCAAACAAGTGTGTGGCTGCATCCTGACTGGGCAGCAAATGGAGCTCGGCTGAGAGATCTGCTCAGCTGGACTGTTGAGTGTGTGTGTGTGTGTGTGTGTGTGTGTGTGTGTGTGTGTGAGTGTGTGTGTGTGTGTGTGTGTGTGTGTGTGT
>JASCQY010000118.1:19378617-19398182 GCA_030264315.1 Sardinella tawilis
CAGGAGTAAGGTATGGCTCAATGAATTAACTCATGGGGAGATGGAAAATGAACATATTTCCACAAATGGTGGAGTGTCGCTTTAAAGGGAAGTAGACTAGATGAAGGCTTTCAGTCCAGAGCCAGACACTGATAGAGGTGCATCACAAGCCTGCCTTAGGCCCCATTCACACTGCAAAGTGTGCATAAGCGTGGCTTCCTAATGCTTATATGTCACCATGCATGCTATATGTAACAAGTTAGAGCTTGCCCACTGCCTCAGTGTGCCTGTGTGACACTTGTGGCAATAACCGCTCTGCGACTGTGAAGTGCACTTGAAAAAAGTGGGGGGTCGTTGATGTTTTTATGCAAGCAGTTACTGTAGATGGCCTCCATAGACTTCTAGGGGGGGGCTTGAAGCAGCAGCAACTATGTGCTGGATATAGTAGTGGTGTGAACACGAGGACTCAACCACACAACTACTTTACACATTGCTTATGCACAGATTTTTGTGTGAAAGGGCCCTCAGAACCACATGATTGCTTTTCTCTTGCCTCGGACTGAAGGCCATTGAATATGTGTGGCAACTGGGAACAGGGACAATGCCATGTGAGACACAAAAGGCAAGTTTTAGCATGTCTGCGTAAAAACCCCTTGTGATTTGTCACTCATGCAGTGTTGAAGAACAGTCAGTGCCGAATTGGATACTAAGTGGGCATGTAGGTCAAAGTCCCCATTCAGGATGGAGACTCACATCACTGGCTTACTGCTGTTCAGGTATGGCTCATACTGCAGGTCTGTCTGTGTGTGTGTGTGTGTGTGTGCGTGTGTGTTTGTTTGTGTGTGTGTGTGTGTGTGTGTGTGTGTGTGTGTGTATGTATGACAGAATGTGAGCCATGTCTGTGTTTGTAACAGGACTGTCAGCACTTTATGACACTGTGTGTGACGCAAAGGTTCATGAAGTGTGAAAACGTTTCATTTTTGGGACAGATCCGACAGACACTGGGAATGCGTGAGGTACTTTTCAAAACACACCATGCACTGTCATACAGAGTACAGAGCATAATATTAGTATTTGTCTTTGACTCTTCTCCCTGTTACCATGTAGGTGGGAAAAAATCTTGCAAAAATAAATCACCTCCCACACAATAAACCCAAGTAACTCTTAATTGTTTAGTTAAAATGCTAACGGTTTAACACTGAAATACTCCCACAGCCTTGCTAAACAGTGTGCTGAACATGGCAAGTGGAGTGGCAGTCTCCAAAAAAGGTTTGTTCGCATGAGGAGGGTGTCTTAATTACTCTAGAGTGTGTATCCACGTACCTGGCATCTTTAAATCCATTCCAGGTTTCCTTTTTTATCATGCAATTTGAATTCTATATCTTTTTAAGCGATAGTTTAGAGTAATCATAGCCCTGCTGTGTAAGCTAGTTGAGTGCTGTTGGTAGAAAGGAGAATGAATAGAATTTGGAACAACACCAAATAGCGAGTAACAAAAGTAACACAAGTAAAAGTGAGCTTATGATGCGATTCAGTTCTCCTCAAAAATCAATTTAACCCCCCCCCCCCCCCATTCCCAGTACCTATCCACACACCACCACCCACACACACCCATGCATGTGGCAATAATATTTCCTGTGGCAATAATATTTCCTACCTAGTATTTAACTCAGCAATCCAAATACATTTTTGACATTTAAGCCTAAAGAGTCTCTCAGAAGAGTCTCTTAATTCCCTGCACATGGACAGGCATAGTTCACTCTAAATTCTTGTTACTAAGCAAACTTGCAAAAGAGAATTGCCTCTTCATTATACTCATAGGAGCCCTTGACTGCTTTGTCTGGATGAAAACAAACCAAGGCCAACCAAGCAGCTGGGGGAGAGAGGGATGAATATGGGGCTTGTGTGCACTAGTCTCACTGCTGTAGCCTCCAAAAAAGGGTCTCTCCTCTCCATTACCCACTCTGTCATCCAACAGGTGACGGAATTCATGGCAGGTCCTGGGCAGGGACGCTCTGCACCTCCCAGGGATCCCGCTGCTCAATAATTTATTCTCCAAACAGTGATCAGGGAGGGATGAAGATGGAGGTCTTGCTTAGAAAGTGGATGATTACCATCAGTAAAGCTCTATTGCCTGGTGATGGATATGTATGTGCAGGTATGTGTGTGTGCGTACAGGTACATGTACACACATCCACACTTTACTTAAACTCCTAACACACAAACAAAGCTACACCCCCCCCCCCCCAAAAAAAAAAAAAAAAAAAACACACACAAACACATCTTATGCAAACAGACACATCCACACTGTATACACACACACACATACTGTACACTCATTTTGCTGTCAACTGCTGAAAGTCTGGTGACCTCGTTTTTCCCTGCCATCATCAAGTTTCATTCAGGACGGCATTTGCCACGACCACAGGTTGACCCTTTTAAAAGACGCCCTGATTTTCCCACTGCTGTGTGTGATTTAATATGGAGTGATATGAAGTGGGAATGTTGATACTGTGTGCATCTACATGGCAGTGCTGTTATCCAGTAATCCCCCACCCCCAGAGCATTTGGTCACGCTAGCTGCAGCATCCTACTTCTGGAACATGTGCTGTATCTAAAACATGTGCTCACATCATGAAATATATCTGGGCTGAGGCATAATGGGGTCTGAAGTTCACTGTGGCTTCTAGTGTTAAACACTCCTTGTTCCTGCACAGCGCGTGCACATGTCGAGAACACGCCGGGAACACATGGATAAATGGCTGTTGCTTTTCAGCTTCAAAACAAATACAAAACACATTAATGTTTTGCTAAGTCTGCTGAATATCCAACCATGTGTTTTTGTGCTGCAGCAAAATGTGCCACCCTAAGCAAATGACTTAGGTCACCTAAGAACCGGCCCTGGGTGAATCCATCTCCCAAGGGAATGACACTAAGCACCAATGTCATCTGCAGCAGTAGTAAGTAACTGTGTAGAATGTCTAGTGATACTGCTTCAAATTTCATTTTTTTTTTAGTACCATGTTGTCAGCTATCCATTAGAAGTCATTGTGAATGTGCTGGCGTGTACTCAGCTGTTGCATCCTGCTGTCATGGACTGAGCTCTCTAAGCTGTTTTGTGGCCGAGGATCTACCCCCCTGGTAAGGGGTTGGGTGTCTTACTTTAGAAACTGATTGATGAGGGGTATGAGGGTCTAGGGCCCCCCAACTTAGTCATGACGCAGATGTACTGTTTTGTCCTCAGATGGCTTTTGCACTGAATAAGTTTAATGTCAGATCGATGTCAACCTGTTTCTCTTTCTTTCTGTCTTATAGATTTTTATACTCAGTTGCCCTCTGCAAGTCTGACATAAGTCATCTGTATGAGTGGCATTTAAGGAGACTGCTAGACGATTTGGGTTGAGTGAGGTATAGCTCAGCTTGACTGGAAGTCCTACCGTAAGATCTGTTTTTAAATGTCAGCAATCACCTGATGATGCAGCACTTTCAGCTTTGGGAATTATTTAGATTTGATCACTCTGAGCTTAAGTGTTAAATAATTGAGGAAATCACTTTTGAGCTTTGGAAGTTACTGACAAAATGATTTGTGTGCTTCATAGACACAGCTGTGATGGACTTAGTTGACTGTAACTAACTGAGTAAAAGAAAAATCAGATAATGGAAGTTTGGAACTGGTGGAAACTGATGAGTTAGGCTCCTCTCAGTACATTCAGGTACGATGAACCAAAGGGTGTGATTACCGATGACATAAAGTTTTATATATAAATATTTGATCGTAACATCTGGTCAGTACAATGTACAGTACATACTCGGCGTGGGAATCCATTGTCTTGTTACGGTGCCAGTGTTTCCACAATATTACAGTACAAGATCTGACAGTCGTCATGAAAGCAATCGGAAGTAACCAACAATACTGTACAAAAACAGAAAACATGCATCATACTAAAAAAACTCTAATTTAACAATGTTAGGTGGAGACATGAAAGATGACTACTGAAAAATATTAGCCTCTTAACTAAAACCCTGGTATTTGGAACAATTATAAAAGAAAAAAAAAACACTTGCTATATATAGCCACTCAACATGCAGCTCGAGAAGGACCTTCTCATATTTTCTGAGAGAACATACTGGTGCTAACATCACAGGAATGTCACGATTGTGGGTGAGTAATCTCAAAAACCGCCTGGCCTGCTCCTCACACACAATTTTTTATTATTTTTTTTCTGAAATGTCTATGTTGTGATTTGACATTCTGAGGCTTGCATGTTGGTTGAAGTTGGCACTGCATTCTTCACGGTGACGGTGGGGTCTTGAGGGAGTTGCAGGAGCCCTGGCTTCCACCCGGGTTGCTCTGCCCAGACCACTGAAAGGAAGACGAGACACTTCACTTAGTGACGGGGTCAGTCGAGGAGAAGGCACAACAGTTGAGCACAACAGCCCGCTCCCGCTCGAGAAAGGATGTGAGTCAGGGAGATGGGAGTGGGAGTGGCGGGTGGGGGTGGGGGTGGGGGTGGGGTGGATGGAGCATTGCACAACAGCTGGAACTCTTACGGTGGGCGAAGTTAGGAGGAATCTAATTTCAGGCAAAACAGTAAGCCGCGAGGCCGGGACGGAGAGGCGGCATCCTGCAAGGGCGGGCGGGCGAGCGGGGGGGATGGGCAGAGAGATTTAATTCCATTTCAGAAATGGCCTGTCGTGTCTGTTCTACTCCCTCGTGGCTTGACGCTACGCCCCTGTCCTCAAATCGGTTGTTACTGGCTATTCCTATGTTAATCTCTTCCCTTGCCGCCCAGTGCGGTGGGTAGCAGAGGAAGAAATAAGAATCAGATGCTCTAATTGAATTTCCTTTATTTGTCTGGACCCAGTCTCATTTCTGTTTCATGTCAAGGTTTGTGGGGTGGAGGTTGGGTGGAGGTGGAGATGTGGATGGGGAGGGTGAAATGAAATTTTCAAAATGGTTATGACCAAGAGAGCTTCTGGCTCTCACTGTTTCTCAGTGAGCATCTCTTCAACCAGGCGTCAGCTGTTGCAAAGTGATATTGGTTGCTTAGTGAAGTGTGTATGTGTGTATATGTGCGAGTGTTTGTTGGTGGAGAGACTGCAACTTTGGCCTGAGTGGTTTGAAGTATGCATTATTGATGAGGCCTGTCTGTGGTCTGACTGCAGGACAGCGACGGCATCTCACAATAATGGCCCAAACCAGTAAAGTGTGAAAAGCCCAACGATTGAATAAAATAGAGAAAAACAACGTGCCTTCTCAGACGCTGGCCTAACGGCCTACTGTGCCTTTGAGAAAAGCAGATGTCTTCTCGCCTTTGACGACAACACAAATACAGCATTATTATTCACACTCAGACCAAGTCTCTGCTCAGACATAAAGGGATTTTGACTACAGAAAGTTCCCTGAACTAGTTATGTTATTCAGCGTTCTACAACACTGATCATTTGAAACAGTGCGTTAGCATAACCAAAATAACAGTCACATACTGTTGGCCTTGTTCCAGTTTCAGACTGAAGGTCTGCCTTAAGTCAGCTTGAGTTTTGACATTTCAAAGTTTGAATACTGTAATTTACTGCCCCATTAGTGGCTGCTGGGAAACTGCATTTGGAATTTGTTTTAGGTGGGATGAGTATCTTAAAACAATTAGCATAATGCTATCATATCCAATACTATAATTATTATGCTTGTATTGTATTATACAGGATATGTTATTATATGATATCAGGCAACATACAGCCAGCCTCATTAGTGATATTAGAGTCATAATGGCCTTTCACAGTCAAAAGAAAAAGGTCCTAAGGGCCTTCTTACCTCCATGAGAGAATGCCAGTGTGCTATGGGCTTGCGTGGGTAGGACAGCATCTCGTTCCAGTGGTCTCTTCCCAAGCTCTCAGCCTCGTTTCCCACCCTGCACACACCAATCACCTCATTGTGCCCTACCCTGTGGAGAGAGGTAGAGTAGAGAACACACGTTTTGTATTTCAGAAGAAAAAAAAAAAATGAAAACAACAACAATAACAATAAATATGTGTGTTGCTCGCTGTGCTTGGTGTGCTTGTTATGTTACTATTTCTCCAAAAGCAGGAACTGCAGCCAGCTGCTCTCCAACAACACTCTCTAGCTCTTATGGAGAGCAGCGAGGCCTTGTTAGTCAGGGCGATGTTGATAATGTCGGGCAGACTCATCATCTCATGAAATATTTACACTGTGCAACAACAGGCGAGCGCCAAGGCCCTGTTCACTCAGTGCAGCTTGTTTTCCAAGCCAGCTCTACCAGTAGACCTACAGTATGCAAATACAGCAAAACCCCCCCCCCAAAACAAACAGTAACCAGAGTGCTAAAAATACAATGGGTAATCGAGTCAATGATCTGTTGTTAAAAAAAACATTATGTCACAACAAAAAATACCCAAGCCTTCTAAACCAAATGTTTTTCTAATGCAATTTTGGTTTTCAGGATAAAACTGTGTGTGTGTGTGTGTGGGAACATGAAAATCACCTTACCGATCATAGTCCATCACAGCGATTAAAAGACTTATTTGGTCAATGTTCTCTGGGGGGACGTCAAAAACTATGGCTTCATTGTAGATGGGGTTCAGAGTGTTGCGTTTGGTCGACGTTTTTCTCTTCTTCAGTCTCCGGCCGCCACACATCAAAGAAACCTTCACATAGGGATCTGACACAGACAGCACAGAGAGTCATGGACAAGGAGGAGAGAGCCAGTTACATTACAAGCAACGCAACCAGTTAAATAAATGGTAATGAATATTAGTATGTCACTGTAATTATTAAATCATGACCAGTTCAAAGTCCAAGCTTCTTGATTACAAATGTGTCCATGAATTGTACTGTATGCTCTAAAACAATCAAGACTATGGATATCTTGATTCACATATAACATGCAAAATGTAGGTTTATCCATGAAACTTTTGTGCATAAGCTTTTCTGCTATTAAAGGAAAATCTGGGTGTGATTCAATCCATAGCGTTGTTGTTGAGGTCACTGACTTCCGCCAGTAGGAAAAAAAACAAGAAAATCTGATACAACATGGAGTGAATAGCCGGCAGCTAACATTAACTGAATAGGGCATAGGAAAATTAAACTGAAAGTGAGTTTTTGTGCGCCATTAAGTTTGTGTTAGTGAGTCACAGGAAGGAGTGTAGGCCCATGCAGTCCTACCAGAGGCTCCGGTGATGTCCATGGCTTTGAGATTTCTGGCTTTTATCATTGTGATGGTTAGGCGGCCCGCAGTGGGTAGGTAGCACAGGGAGAACATGAGATCACCCAGGTCCACGTTATCCTACAATGACACAAACAAAAAAAGAGCAGCATACAAATGATAAGGTTAAAAATAACAGAAGGGCACCGGAGCGTGGGCAACAGCATCCATGCCATATTTGACCCCGAGTTTGATACGGACCTGCGGTCATTTTCCAGTCCTACTCCCATCTGTGTGTCTCCCTCCCACACACTTCCTGTTTGTCTCTACTCTCCCATCATAAATAAAGCCAAAGCCCTTCAAGTAAACAACAATATATTACCCTGGCAGATTATTTGACATAGACCTTGTTGTATATCATTAAAGTACCCATTTGGTCATTAAATACAGAACCACATAGTAATTAACATTATTTATACTGTAGGTGCCTAAAATATTCCCTAAACCATCTCATTTTAATTATGTGGGCAGAAAGTGGGCTCCCATCATGACTAATATTTATAATTTCTATTTTGTGCAATGCTGAATTTATATAACTTACAAAAATTAATGATATTGGGTTAATGATATTGGGTTTTGGGTGTTGTGACGTCCTCAGAGAGAGAAGGAGGATAAGTGCCGTGAACTCAATCATTCCTGTCCTCATTAAGGGGCCACAGGCACTTGGTTTACTGCCACAAAACCATACATTCCAGTGACATACGCTTCACAAGATGACTCGTAGATGCTCTACAAGTGAGTCATGCATTTAATAAACCAGGCATAAAGTAACCTAGATTGTCTTGAGGGAATTCTCCCAGATTCAAACCTGCAACTTGCAGCACTTGCAGCAGACTGAGAGGTGAGCACACTAGCAAATGAGCTAAAGTGAGCTGAAACCCCTGACAAAACTCCTAGTTTCACTTAATTACAAGCCCATTTCTTCAAGCATTTACCCATGTACACCCACAGACACATGCTAGAGTCTACTATTAATGCTAACCCATCTTTACTGGCCTGTGCAGAAACCTGAATGACTCCACCTTTGCACACAAGTTTGATAAATGTTTATTAGAGGCAGATTTCTAAGCCCTACACGGATGAATCATTTTAATAGTATTTTAGCTTCTGAATATGAAATCATTTAAAGTGTATGTTTGAAATGAATGTCTGGCCAATAGATCTCATGCTGGCAGAATTGGTATGGCGTTCAGTGGATCACAAAGAGACTGTAAATATGAGAAGACATGTCAGCAGCACGCCATGATGGATTCCTTCACCTCACACACCGAGCCCAAGTTAGCTCATGCGGAACCCTGGGTCCAATTATCACCTCTCTGAGAATAGAGTATAATTACGGGGGTGTCAGCTTTTCCATTACGAGTCCCTCTGAATCACAAACACACTTCTCAGGGGAGAAGAAGGGGAAAAAAGGGTCTCTCGGTCCCAAGCTGATGGTCCATGTGTGGGATTCACAGGAGCAGTGGCATCAGGCCACGCTGGAGGGAACTGGTCGAACTGTCTAAAATGTCTGATAGGTCCGATTAAGTGGCTCGGGTATCTGGAGACACGCAACACAGTCCCGTCTCGAGAGGTCAGGTCTGCACTCATGCGCATCATCGATATTGATTGTTCCATGGTTTTGTTTACTCGGCATGATGTCCGTCATGCTCTATGCATTAATGGACTCGCAACTGACTGTGTTACGGGATGCCATAATAGAGATGACTGGGCGGACACTGTCCATACATAAGTCATAAACCAGAATGACTAGTGCAGACCGATACAGCAGAGAGAAAGAGAGAGAAAAAGAGAGAGAGAGAGAGAGAGAGAGAGAGAGAGAGAGAGAGGAAGGGAGAGAGGGAGGGAGGAGGGAACCAGTGTCAATTACTGATCGTATCGTAATGGATGGATCTTCTTCAGTCAGCCACATTTTCAACTCTCTGGCAGGAGCCAGGCCTGCTACTGTACAGAGCATGTGGGCAGGCTGGCCATTACAAGCCTCCCTGCAGCTATCAATCAGCCGCTAATAAGCATGAATCCCACTCTTTTGCAGAGTGGAGAGGCTAAATGCTTTTAAGTGCATGACGCTGTCCATGACTGGTCCACACACGCAGACCCCCAGACATAAATCCCCTTGCTAAGTCCAGTAGCCTTCTGACTGTACTATTCTCCCAGGACCTGTTTGAAGAGCTAGTTGAGGTGTGAAACCTCAGGCATAAAACCTTCTCCCCCTATTTCTCTCTCTCTCTTTCTCCCTCTCTTCTCTCTCACCCAGTTCCTCTCGGTGCTTTTCCCTTGCTGCCTCTTGGTGGGAGACACCATTCATTACACATCAGCAGAAAAGGTCACCTGGGCTCTCTGCTGAGAGGGCCTCATTATCGGGTGCGGTCACCTCCTATAGTCTCCCGCCCGTTGTCTCTCTCTCTCTCTCTCTCTCTCTCTCTCTCTCTCTCCCTATTCTGCTGCATTCATTAAGCCACCATGGCGGGCGATGCTCACAGTCAGCAGTGGGGGGGCTAGATTGACTTTTTCTCTCCCTCAAGTCAAAACAAATCAGGGGTCAGCCACACTGCCATGAGAAATGCACAGTTTCAGTTTTTTGCTGACGCATGATAAAAAAATAATATACCTGGCCTTATGTAAGTGACTCAGCTGTAAGCTTTCCATGAAACTGTGACTAAAATTGATTTATTTTTTGCTCATCTTGTGTACAGAGTGCTCAGTATAAAAAGAGACGTCATTGAGATTCCCACTGAACTTTGTCCTCCATAAATTTTTGTAAAAATTTTTGTAAAAATGGCCCAACAAAACAAGTGAAAGGAAAAACAAGCACTCAAGTTATACAGTATATCCTCTAGCTCTTTACAATAATCAAGCGATATAACTTGAAAGTGTGTTTATTTTACTTTTGATCTACAGTAGTTATCCTTTACAAACCCAAAAACTTCAAGGCTTTTGAATTTTAGCATATCCACCTCTCTCGCTTCAAACATAACCAAGAGCCAGAATTGTTTTTTAGTTTGTTTAAACCCTGACTGACAAATAGTGATAATTTCATTACTTACTGTAGGGTGACACATTGCCAGAGGCATCACAAGCCAAAAATATTGAGTATTTGTGTGCACAAAGGTGCTAGAGGTCAAAAAGGATTTAAATCAATAAAACACATAGTCAAGTCCAAAATCATTTCTTAAAGCTTTACTTTTGACCCAGGGATGCTTGTCAGAGGCACAGGGCTGATAGAATAATCAGCCCCAGTGCCATTATTCATTCACCCACGCAGGAATTAGGTATGCAGCAAGACAATAGCTTATATTAAATCAAAGTGATTAGGGCAGAAAGCTGACAGTGGCAATATCCAGTGCAGTCATGCCCCTCTGCAGATCTACCCTTACTACTGCATATATAAACTACTGCATATGAAACCTTTAACGTTATTATTTATTTAAATTATTATTATTTATTATTTATTTAAACCACACAGTAGATTCTGCTGAACCATGAACAAAGAGTATACTTCTTATACTGTATGATAAAAAGTGTAATATGCCTTTTACTTTGACAAAACTCTAACTCATGCAGTTATATACTCCTTTTAACATAATTCAACACCTCTACCCTGCAGCTCTTTCTGAATTAGTAGTGCAATCTGCTGACATAACTGAAGTCACGGGTTTGATATGTAATGAGCACACAGGCTTAGAGATGGGTGTGCCCTGTGCCTTGTGCTGCCCTGGGAGATCTGGACATGAATATATGCATTCTAGCGTGAAGAATCCCATGGCACTATGGTTTCAAATGGTGCCCTTTTACAAAGAATGGAGTACTGGCCATGTGTGAACTTTCCTCTCATTTCCAGTGTAGCTCATGCTGAGACATACTGTAGCCAGTGAACAGACTCCATTGCGTTAGAAAGTAATTAGCAAGAAAAGCACATGAGGTCAGATCTGCAGCTGTAAAATTAAAAGCCAGAACAGGACCTACTGGGGCACCACTAGAAATTTTGGGTCTCCCAAACACCGATCATAATATTAAAAAGTTCTCTGGGGCCCCCTGTCAGTGCCAGGCCCTTGGAATCAGCCTGACTACCCCATCCCCCCCCCCCCCCCCGCCAGCGCCCCATGCTGCCATGATGGTCCCGTAATGGGCTACATTTATATAATGCAGTCCAGTCCAGTCCAGCAAGCAGCTGGCTTCCAGTGGATTTGTACACAGGTGGAATAGCCACACCTTGCTCCCAATCCCAGTTTGTTTTCAATTTTAAGTGTGTATAAATCCATTCCAGGTGCTCCAGAGATTCGGAGACCTCACAGTACCTGTCTTTTCCTGCTGCTACCGACGTTTGCGCACTGGACTGTGGGTGTCTACAAATCATTACTCTAAATTTAACCGCCTTGATTTCCCATGGAGATTGGCTGGTGGGGCTGGGGGGTGTCATGGCAGCTTAAGCTCAAAGCAAATAACATAAACACTCAGTTTGCTCATTTATTCTGGGGGGGCATCAGAGGCGGAGTCATGAGAACGGATTCCTCTCCAACGGGAATAATCCAATTACCCGCTTCCATCTGCAGACTATAGGATAACAGTCGCCTCCCCTCTCATAAGCACTTAAATCAAGTCAGTGGTGAAATTATGGTCACTTGTGCTCTGTCAATGAAATTACGGCCGAGCGCTGAGGGCCACTGAAGGACTGAGAGTGAGTGAGAAAGAGAGAGAGAGAGTGAGATAGAAGGCAGAGACAGAGTAAGAGGGAGAGAGAGAGAGATTTAGTAAGAGAGATAGACAAATAAAAGATAGACAGAGGAAGAAAGAGAAAGAGAGGGAGAGGGAGAGAGAGAGAGAGTGAAAGCAGTCTATCTTATGTGATTATCCACCTCACACCTTCTCCCCACAGACTTGTGCAGTCCTTGAAGGGCTTCTTATGTCGGCATGCAGAGCAACACCTGCCTGCCACCATTCAGACACTGCGAGACAGCTAACGAGGGAGAGACATTGAGAAGTAGAGGAAAAGAGAGAAATCAAGAGAGGGAGAGAGAGGGAGAGTGAGAGTGAGAGAGAAAGGTTGAGAGACAGATGTACACAGAGAAAGGGAGAGAGAGAGAGACAGAGAGAGAGAGAGAGAGAGAGAGAGAGAGAGACTCAGGGCAGGCCATGGAAGAGAAGGCATAGCAGGATGGTAGAGCAGTGAAGGCATTCATGAGAGGAGGGAGAGAAAAGTCCCTGCATGACGCTAATGCAATCAAGCAGTGTATCAATGTTACGTAATTATGACCTCTTCATGCATCATTAAAGCTGAAAAAGAACTCCCTCTCTCTGTGACCCCCATATCATACGAAAGAGAGGACAGTGGTTTTATACCATGGTACAAACTGCACTGTTAGTAATTATATCAACAAAGACAACAGTAATAAACATGTACAAGAAGACAAAGAATTGATAATGTAAGAGTTCAACTGGAAGCTGGTCTGGTCAATTACATGCGGAGGTTGGTAGTGTAAAAGTGATCCTGGCAGGGAAAGGCTAACTGAATGTTTTGAATGACTGCATCCTACATAATTGCCATTATTCTCTGTGGGTCACAACTGATGTGTTAACAGTACACTAGACAGCACGACTCGCAGGGTATTACATACAATATAAGCCTAAACTGACCCATATATTGTCTTTCATAGGACTTTATTTTAATTGTTTTTTTTTTTTCATTTTGGATCAAAATTATAAATACTACTGAGTGAAAACATACCACTACTACCAATACCACCTTAATGTCCTAATATAGTATCTATCTATCTATCTATCTATCTATCTATCTATCTATCTATCTATCTATCTATCTATCTATCTATCTATCTATCAACCTCACACAACTCACATTTCTCAGCCTTGCTTGGTGTGATATGGACCTACAGACCTATAGACAACACTGAACACTAAAACATATTAGTGCTAGTTTGCTATATTACACATTCAATCTAATATTTTCTTGATCTTTTTCCTACTGACAGCACCTGGCTGACTGAATTGAATTACATTGTATTTCTCCTTTAAATGTGGCCAGACAGCGTGGCTAAAAACTCTGCAGTGCAGCTGTGCTGTCATTAGCTCTGTGGAGCACACTGGTGCCACACTGAACATCTTTTTTTAGAATAATATGATGTGGAAGTGGTCCATTACCTTTTGAAAAGGTTAGCCTACATTTTCTCAGTCTGCCTAATGCTCATCACCTATGCAAGCCTGTTGGAGTCACTGACTTATATGTTTAAATCAGAAACCACTGATACACAATTCTAAATTGGCTATGTTCTTCATAACTGAGAACTATCTACTTAGCCTATCCTATTTCCTAGTTTTCAGAGGATCACAGGATTCACTCAAAAGTTGGAAGCTTTTTTAAATTTGTTCATAGTAGTGCTAATAGTGGTAGTAGTATCATAAGAAGATAAATAAATTTCATTGTAATTTTATGAAAAACTATGCCATTCTTTGTCTTCTCTCTCTTATGTCTCTAAGACTATGGGGTTCAGAGTTGCACTGTATGTATGTTCAAAGTTCAAAACCAATGCAATCATAACTTTTAAAATACATTTTACCAGCTCTTTTTATGAAAACAACATTAGCTGCCGAACTATAACATTCCTCTTTAGGTTTGTCAGTACATAGAACAAACAGTCATAAAAGGGAATGTTATTCACTCCAATTGAGTTGTTAATGCTTGCTAAATCTTTGTTACAATCTCCAATTGAGTTGTTAACAGTATCTGAATCTCTGGATGTAATCCATGATTGTTGGTGAAGGTGAATCTTGACAGGCCAGCTCCGTGCTGTAAATCATCCCCCATTGACCTTTAAAGGCTTAAAGATTAAGACGGCCTCAATCTGTTCCTCCAGCTGAGAGAAATGGATTGCCATTTGCATTGCATTAATTCAGCTGTGATTTATTTATAGCAGGCCCTTAAACACAGCACCGATGAGACGACAGAAAAAAAAGGTTGTGGGTGTGTGTGTGTTTTTTTTTCCCGAAATGATGCTGTGAATCTATGTGCTAATACAAAAGCCGTTCACAAGAAAGGCAGAAACAGCCAATTGGCCAGGAACTGCTCTGAAGGACAAGGTCTGGCTTCCCTGGAGTGAGGTGGAGAGAGAGCATGCTGTAATAACTGATTTGACCTTGAAACTAGGGATTATCTGGCTAATGACATTTGCAGTGAGGTGTTTTAATCAGACATAGTGGAGGGCACAGGGTCAAGTGATGAGCATGTTCCATTTCATCACGCCACTCTGAATCCATTTAATAGGCTCCTCGTTAAACTGCAAGTTTATATAAGTCGATAAATTGACCTAACGCTGAATAAGGAAGACAGGAGCAGGGCTGCAAGACTCAGAATCCTTTCTGGCTCTTTACTAAAGAGTCTGCTATGAAACCAGGCTGATAGCAGCGTCGTATTGAGAGGAAGATAAATTAAGAAATTTCAAGGGGTAATTAACAAAAGGTTAGCTCCAGACTCCAATAAGTTCCATTCATAAAACTCTTAATCTTCATCATAAGACAAACGAAATTGATCTTTTATATCTGCAGGCTTTCAATTAAGGCCTTATAGAGATAGATCGCACCTCGATGAGGCCGTGGGCCAGTCAATTTTGTTGTGAGGAGGAGAACATTGAGAGCTACTGAGCACTTCTTAGACCAGCCATTATACTGTTGTATGCTGAGGATGTGACTGTGTATAACCTCAATTCCAGCACATTCCTAGACACTTGCGTCACTGAAGTTTTCTCTGAGCACATTCTTCCAATCAACTACATATTTTAAAAGTCTTTGGATGAGCAATCATAAACGCAATTAACGGAATGGATATTTAGAAGGCTGGACCCTCTTACTATGGGAGCAATCTATCTAGGACTTAATTGCTCATGTTCCAGCAACACGTCCAGATAAATTAAACTGACCTTTCTATTATGTCTCAATTCCACACCTTACCTCAGAGGAACTGTTTGGCAAAATCGATAAAACCGATGAAACAATGCAAGACTGAGATGGAGATAGCTGAATTGAATGGACACATACAAATACTATACCTCCCCAGTGCTCAACAGTAGCTTCTTACACTCACACTACAGTATGTAGAGGTACAGCAGGCTACTGCTCAAGAAACCCTCTTTGCACATACCTTATTCATAGTGATGTTGCACTATAAATTTAATGTGAGTTTACGATTTCAAAGTCACATATGGGAGATTGGAAATATAGCCAGGCCTGGAGTGATAATTTATGCATGCACTGTATGGCTGGTCCCCCTGTGTCCCTGGCTCGCTCGTCCCCGGAGCAGTGGCCCAGATAAAGAGGCCTGGAAGTGCCTGATGTCACTCCATTTCTTTGAAACCAACCTCTGGGTCACAAGTGAGATCCCAAAGAACAACATCAGGGAACATACTGAAGGGGCATCCCAGAGGCCTTCAGAATCAGCAGCTCTCAAAAGAACACAAAGTTTGGCCAACCAACTCAGCAAAGTAGCATATTACATGTACATCTCAAAATGTTACGGTGGTGAACTTCGATAAGCATGTTGAGCCGGACACAGAAAAATTTCACCAATTACTGCTCTCACTTGTGCTTAGTTCTAACCAACAAACAAAAAAATCACATATACACAGATTGTGCTTTGACAGCTGACAGAAAACCCAAATGGCAAACAGCCTGATCATATTTTCTGTTTGTTTACAACTGAGGGTTTCCGTGGCGATGGCGCCTATGTTCAAAAAATCTCTTTGAAGAGCACTTAATCACTGGGGGCGTGGGGGAGTGCGGATAGAAGTGACAGTCGGAAAGGTGATCCTTCCTTTCTCTCGCGTGCATCCCGAAGCTGTTGAGCAACGACGCAACTCGCCCACATTACACGACGCATATTCATGTCACAGACAACCCAGTCCTGCTATTTCAAATTTAGGTCACTTCTACACACGCTTCCTGGTGTGTGTGATCATTAAATATTCACTCTTCGCAAAGTATATTTTTATAATACCCCCCATCTGAAGCGACTGGGAAGACTGGGGAGGGGGGGGGGGAGTAACAGCACAGAAAAAAACATTTTCTGTCTAGCTTCATACAACTGTCAAAAGTAAGCATTTCCCATACATTTTAGGTATTCTGGTTTTCTATCTAGCCTTATTCAACTGTCAAAACTAAGCATCTCCCAGTCATTTTGGTGTAGGAGGTCTTCTGGTTTTCAGGAAGGCAGAGAACCCTGCCTCCAAGCCTGCACAGAAGTTTGCAGTGGATCTCGCCCGCAGAGTCACCAGCTGTGCATGGATAAAGGGCTGTAGTAAACTACTACGGACCCCCATCCTCTCCATCCCCATCTTTTGGCAGGGTGGGTCCCTGTTGGGAACCCGTGGGGTTGGGGATGTGAGCATAATGCATTTTGACTGTGGTCACTAAGCACTGCCTAATTAATTAGCGGATGACAGGAGCACTGTTGCGTGGGCCCCCCTCTATATTTAGAGGCCCGAAACGTTGGCCTGACGGACAGCCCCGCTGTGGGATCGGGCTCAGGGGCTTACCTGAGCTCTGTCTGGGCTGGAGTGAGTTTAGTTCATGCCGGAGCTGGCCTGAAAGGAGTCTATTTGAGTGCAATGCCCTCATTTCTTTGTGCTGACTGACCACTTGAGGGAAGAGTTAAGTTGTCGGGATGAGACTGATTATCAAGTGGGCTTGGAGAATCAGGGCTCAAATCAGTCACAATTGGTGGTTGCTGTGAAGAATGCTATATTTGGATTGTCGCCAATCAAATCTGTCATCTCATTTTTCTACACTGCACTGTTGAACTCATCAAAATGATGGCTATCTTACTTCTGAACAATCATCAAATTAGCACAGAGTTCATTAGCCTTTGCGAGGCTTATAGTATCTTACAACTTTTTTTCTCTCCGTTGGCATGCTCCATTGAGATTATGGGGGTCTGGACTTGTCCTTGGCTTGCTAGCGGTGATAAATTCACAAGACTCATTTTCTTTGATCAGGGGAGCACAGCAGAGACTGCCCCGTGGCTATCGGACACAGACCCAATCAAACAGACACCAGAGCTTTCCCTCTATTTATATCCTCCTTAATAGCACTCTAAAACCCATTCTAAACAGGCCAACTGCGAGCTATCGAGAAAGATTAGTCCTTTGATTTCCATCTTGACACTTTGTACAGAGTTTTCAATGTCCATGTAGTGTATGATTGAGCAGAAATAAAAAACGCACACATCTGATTACATTTCTATTTGTTACTATTCAATTAGCATGGTCAATCAATTGTTTAATCGATGATCTCTTGAATCTTACATGTCTAGCTCAGTAAATAGCGTTTTTCTGTATATTCTGTTAAAATCATGCCTGACAGCTCCGTCAATAGACAGAGTGTCCGCATCGATCTCCTTTGAAAATCACTGACCAGACCATGTGCATATGATAGCCCCTGACACATCCAACCCCGCTGCTTCCCTGCAGCTTATTGACTGCTGACTGGTCGGTGCATACCTCTGTGGTTTGAGGGGGAAGCGTGACTGATGGGGTCTACTTACTGAGGTGACATAGAGGATGTCCCTGCACAGCCGGGTCTCTTGCGGGAAGTCGGGCAGATCCAGGAAGTTGTCCACCACCACTTGACCGATGAGGTCGTGGCGTGAGAAGCGGTCGAAGTCGTACACGCTGAAGTGCAGCTTGCGCATGGGCAGCTCGGCGTAGGCCACTGGGAACAGGAAGACCTCGTCAAACACGGGGTTCAGAGTTTTGCGGTGCACCTTGGTCTGGTGCTTGGTCTTCCGCTCGGGCAGCAGGTAGATCTTGACGTAGGGGTCGGACGTGCCCGAGAAGTCCTTGGCGGGCAGGTCCTCGGCACGGTGGATCTTGACAATAAGCTGCTCCAGGTCGCAGTCATACTTGAGGATGAAGAGCAGCCGGCCACAGCCGTTGGACTGGCGCTCATCATCGGCGTCAATGGAGCGCTGCTTGTACAGCTCGGGTTTGATGCGGCCCAGCGTGGCTATGGACTCCTGTCTCTGGAACTGGGCCATGTTGAAGTCGGGGTTGGACAGGTTCATCTGCCGGCGAATTGAGTTATGCCTGCCGAATACAACAATCAAGTTTAGTCCACTTTCATCTGATGCGCTAAAATGATTTGAGAAATCGCATAGAATCATTTAGTCTTATATTTATTTTTTTCAGAACCAATACTTACATGCCTAGAAATACACTTTTTTTAATTGTACCTGTCAGGTTTTGTATCATATGGCAATAACTAGTTTTTTGTATTTCAGATTCAGTATGCATGATGTGAAAGTTAAAGAGAGAGAGAGAGACAGAGAGAGAGAGAGAGAGAGAGAGAGTGAGTGAGAGAAAGTGTGTGTGTGAGAGAGAGGGATTACAAGTGTTCTTTCACATTTGATTTCTTTCCTTCTTTTTATTTTTCCTCAAACACATGTTGTATCTGTTTCTACTGTCATATGTCAGCTTTGGCAACACTAGAAGCCAAATAAAGCTCTTTTGGATTTTTATTTGAGAGACGGAGAGAGAGAGAGAGAGACAGACAGATAGAGAGAGAGAGAGAGAGCATCACTGACCGTACAGATGAGGTGGGCTCTGTGATCTGGCGCTGCATGCGCGGGTTGTGGTGCGTGCTGTTGACTTTGGCCTTGTTCTGGGCCTCCAGGGGGATGTCGGGCGACGTGTGGCTGATCTTCATGGCCGACTCGGGCAGCAGCGGCGGTGCCGTGCCCATGGGCCCCGAGGGCTCCTTGGTGCAGCAGTCCTGGCTGTAGTCCAGCTCGGCCCCGTCCTCCTCGCTCAGCACCGGCTGCTGCTCGCCCTCCTTCAGGCTGGAGGGGAAGAAGCGATCGCGCCATGGCGCCCACAAGAGCTTGTAGGTCACAAACAGAGAGACCCCGAAAAGGGCCAGGCCACAGGTGGTAACCAGCAGAGACAGCAGACTCACGGACACATCTGTGAGGGGGGGATGAGGGGAGAGAGAGAGAGAGAGAGAGAGAGAGAGAGAGAGAGAGAGAGAGAGAGAGAGAGAGCGCGCGAGAGAGAGAAGAATGAGAATACAAATGGAACATGTCATTTGGGTTGATCACCGTGGGGGAGGAGGATATTAACGAGAGAGGAGTTGGATGGATGAATGGCATATAGTTTCATTTATCAATTACAGTAGTATCCCTTGGACTACTGTAGACTCCTACCTGCACTATTCTGAATAGCAAAGCAAGTCATTGCTAGGGACAGGATGTTCAATACAAATATGCAGGAAAAAACTAAACAAAAAAAAAAAAACACAGTACAACCCTTCACATTTTCACAAAGAAACAGCAGCAACCACAATATTTCCAGCATGGCCTGCCCCCCC
>JASCQY010000118.1:19402676-19410176 GCA_030264315.1 Sardinella tawilis
CACACACACACACACACACACACACACACACACACACACACACACACACACACACACACACACACACACACCATAGCTCTGGGTTTTGCCTCAGACATAGCTAATGAATGAATGAATGACTCACAGGCCCCTCTGCAGCCTAAACGTTTCTCCTGGAGACCACTTACTGCTTCACACTCACAACACTGGGCTTGGGACTGAGTCAGAGGCTAAATAAATGGGCCTCTGTTTCCCATGCCGGTGCACCAACACTGAAGCATACCAGTGGACCAATAACTATGAGGAATAATCTACTGTAGAGCATTATAGCATCTATCCAAATACTAAACATAAACAATTCTACTACACAAATGTTCAGGGACTTACTGTACAGTATATTAATAACATGCATATTCCGTAGTGATGTTTGCATGGCTTTCCTGACATGATGATTGAGCTTTTCTAATAATGCCAAGATCTCTGTGATTTAACACAGACACACACACACACACACACACACACACACACACACACACACACACACACACTTTGCTTTCTACAAAGACCTTGAGACTGAAGATCTGTGGATAGCAGACAAAATTTAATTACCACGGTCTTGATTACTTAATTATTATAATGGCCTAATTAATATGTATGGCTAAATCAATTACTAAATATAACTGACAGCAGTAATACTAGGCACAATATAGCATAATAGAAATATCAACAACTGCCTTTGGCCAAAGAGACAACAAACAGCAAACAAATCAACAAACAAATAAAAAGAAAAGTCATCAATTGTTTACTATATATTGAGGCACGGTGGTGCCGAAACAAACATGTGCACCCAAAGCAGCCAAATTTACTACATACACACCACACACAGACCACAGAGACACTGGAAGACTTGTGTTTATAGTCTAAAGCTAATCAGCTACAATCAGCTACTCCAGAAATGATCTTTTGGGCCTAGGGTGCTTGACCTCTCTTGCAGACAACTGCAAAATCATCGGATTCATGGAGTCCCCTGCATGTATTTTTGGGTCTAATCAGTATGCACACCATAGGTTTCAAATCAAGGGCTTTTTCGTCACTGACTAAGATGCTGATTTTGTTTGTGTGTTTTAAATATGTATCTGTATTTCCATCACTGCTGTCTGTTACTTGTTTGGATAAAAATAATTTCCCTCATTTAGGACCTATGAAGCCATGGAGTTTATCACAGTTTTTTTTTTTCACCAGGCAGAAATCATCCTGACATTATCCTAAACCTCTAGAAAGTCGGAAATAATCTGTAGGAAACAGGGATAAATCACGAATGTCCCACTGGACCCATTCCCAGTTACTGTGTGATCCACAGGGGTCTGGATTGTCTCAAGTACAACATTATAGGCTATACATAACATTTATGCTCACCATCTTCTGTGGAGAGAGAGGATTGACTAGTTTTGGATATTTGCAAGGCCAGTTTCTATGGGAATGACAGACATTGAGTATCCATTGGCTAAGGTATACGGTCAGGTGCAAGCTTGGAATATGACATATCTGCAGTGCATAATTTCTTGGCACCTTGGATTCTAAACATCTTCACATCCTGTGTAACTGACATCATTAGAAATGTAATGGAGACAACCTCAACCATTTTAGTATGGAAACACAACAAATGTATAACTCTGAGAATGAATTCTGAAGCTTTTAAAGCTGCACTGATGTGTCATAGACCTTGGCTACATGCAGTACATTAGAGTAATACACTACACTATTTGTTTGTTGCTTACCTGTACATGTAAGATAAGATACTCTATATTTAGTCAACGTTACATAAGCGATAATGTATTGTCCGCAGGTCATTATAGGAAAATATTTCCCGACAGAACGAACTGGACACCGACGCCGAAGTTATTAATATTCAAACTGTTCATGCATTTTTATGATTGCACTCATAAGGCATTATAATGTTAGGCTATCATATGAGCCTTTACGACTTGAAGTGTCACAAAGCCAATGGCTTCTTTGGCCTTTTGATACTAGGCAAACATTTACTTTTGTCTGTAATGGTGCCTTATTGATATTCATGAGTACCGGTAATTATGTGGTCAAGCACTGTGCACTTGTAACTCTCCATTATTTGGCATGAGGAATTGGGCATATAAAAGATAGTAGGTAGTCAACTGTTATGGAAACTATAATGACAGTGGTTCAAGACTTCATGAATGCATATAACCGTTTATGAGTTTGTTTATAAATGAATGAGTTTATGAATACTAAGTTCATAGAAAGCGTTACCCACATTTCTTTATAATACTAATAATATTAATGTGTGTCCATTATTATATTGATTTATTTTGTTTATTCGTCTTATATAGTTTCTTTTGCTTCTCATGTTTTTGTTTGTTTGTTTGTTTGTTTTTTCAAAAAAAGTGGCACAAAGTTAAGCAAAAACTTCAAAGCTATAAACCTCTTCTTTCAGGCGTTATATGTTGTCTCCAATCACAAATCATACATTCTGTGAAGTGAAAGCCTCAAGGCTCTACGCTGACCATTACTTTCAAAATCAACTTGCAGTACAGAACATCTTTTGATAAAAACCTAGGCTTGAACTGAACAACAAATGAGAGGTGTTTGAGTCAAGGTTCCTGTATGATTAAAAAAAACTGTATTTGAGCATTTTGCTATTGATCTTCAGGAAAAAAAGAACAAAGACGAAGAGAGCTGTTTGAGAGTGGAGCAATAATTGAAAAGCTTATGTTCAACTTTCCAACCCTTTCCACCTTCCCTCAAATATCACTTTCAAACAGTAGCCTCTGGTTTTCAGCATGAAATCACTTTGAGCATTTTTGACATTTTATCTGGAGCAGACGAGACTAAATATACAATTCATGAGGCCTGGCATATGGACTACCTCCATGCCTCGGAGGTCTCAATCACACAGCATGGCTCCCAATGAAACGCCAGGGAGATCTCATGTTCAGTGAGCACAGAGAACAGAAAGCAGTTAGGCTGGGTCTAATAGCGTACCACTGGCCCGCTGAAGAGATGTGGGCATCCATGCCAAACAGCATACATAAATAAATTAAAAAGGTAATATACTTGGTTTGACACAAATTCTCAACTAGTAGAAACGTTAAATAGAATTCAGGATACTGGGCTTGCAGCAATCTTGAATTTTTTTTGACAAGACATGAAAAGCAGTCCTTCAACAGATCACATTGAGAAGATGCAGGAAAAACTGACTCAATGAACTCATCAAGCCTAGCCTACGTAGAAGTCAATTCCATTTTTGCTGCATTAGAGTTGAGGGCAAAAGATGTTAATGTCTTTGACTTGCACTGAAGCACCCAATTATTACTTGTCAAATGAGTTTCTGGGGCAGGTGGACTCTGACCTAGATGATGTCTAACGTCTGTCCATCTCCATCCATAGTAGTGATAACATTTTTGACATGTTATGTTATACCGTATATCCCAGCATCACTCATCACTCTTTCTTTGATCTCACAGCATATCTCACTCACTTTTGAACACTACTGTAGTGAATTTAGTGTAAATTGATCTCTTCAAAATTCCATTAATCATTTTCTGTTTATAAAATATCTACAGTATATTTTACAGTATGTACATGTACCTATCTATCTATCTACTGTATCTATCTATCTATCTATCTATCTATCTATCTATCTATCTACTGTATCTATCTATCTATCTATCAGCCTATATCTATGAATTTGTTTATCTATAGGCCTATAAGTATCTATCTGTCTGCAGTATGCCTATCTATACCTATCTGTGTATTTTGTCCTGGTTATACTGTTTGTGCATTAGGGCAAACATATCATTAACCTCTGGCAGTGTGTCTCTCCCATGAGTTTCACTATAGATCTCTCCAGCAAACAGTGTGTGTTGTGGGTGGAGAACCTTTCCCACTCATCATGTGGGCGCACAACTGGAAGGAAACGCCCATCATCTATTCTATAGAAAGGGCAGTCTCAGCTGTTGCCTTTCATTAAAGCCTAGTTTAATATCTCTTGGGGGAGAGGCTCAACAATCATGGCTCAATACACCCCTCAGCAGCTAAGCACAGCGTATGTCAATAACAGAGAGGTTGCAAGGGACGCCTGGCCATTTGTAGGCTACTCGGAGAGGGTGGGGCAGCGGATGTTCCTTCTCCTCTCTCTCCTGCAAAGCTCCATTATCAGGCTGGGAGTGTGGAGGAGAGCGGGTGGCAAGGGGCTGTGCGGAGGAGATGTTGTTAATGTACTGTGTATGTGGCACAGGCACAGCACACCATCCAACACCATTTCATATCACAGACTCTGCAAGCAGAGCACCCAGGCGCTTTATAAAAAGTTGGTGGATACTGTAGGAGACTCCAGTAGTCATTAGCGCATGCCCCTAAGCATGGGTCCCGCTGGCCATGGTGCTGATAAAGGCCCTTTGACATTTTTTTTTTTTTTTTTACAGTTGATGTACTTGTCAATTATCATAATCTTAGAGTGCAGTTCACCTAGTGATGTCTTTGTTGAGCTTAGCTCACATGATGATGATGATGATGATAAAAGAAAAAGCCATCCAGAAGCATTATATAAGATGCTACACCTCAGCATCCTACTTATAAATGGACTAATTCTAAAAAAAAGATTTGTCAGTAGCAATAATAATACAGCCCTACACAGCGTTGCATTACATGAATCTGAATGTGATATGCACATACACACTGTACTGTATGTCAATACAATGAAAAGCATTAGGCCTAAGCTGATATCCTAAGCAGTTCAGATAAATATGTGACTGACGTAGGGGAGGCATTATTTAAACCAGAGAACAGTGAACCGCGGACTCAAACATCTTAAATTGAGTTTGAGATTCTTACATTGACCGCCATTGGCTGTAGAAACTTTAGTGAACTGTCTGACAGTAGCCTACGTAGCCTAATACCAACGCAACACAGATCACTTATATCAAGACCTGCTCATCGTAGGGTGGGGCTGTCACCCACCTATCCTTACGGGAAAAAAGACTATTTCGACACGATCTAACGGCAACGTGCATTGATCTGAACCAAATATTGATTCAGGAACCCAAATCACTGTCGAACAATAAGGAGCCAAAGACAGATTTTCACAAGAAGTCTTTTGAGAAACTCACTGTGTGTAAATCTTTGTCTAATGCATTCACTGTTAAAGTTGTAAAACTCGCTCGTTTGCCGCCTACAGGAAAAAAAAAAACACTTATAATCTGATGCAAATGAGTTTGTTACCTGACTCAGTTCGAGGTCTTGCAAGATCTCGGAAATAATATATGAAATCCGAACAGTTATCGCTTTGCACTTCCCCCTTTGAGCAAAGATCCGAGAGCAGTTCCAGCGCCTTTCGACAGATCTCATCCTCTCTGTCTGCAGGCATTTCCCCCCAGCATCCTTCTGGATTGACGGGCTCCTGGGCGGCTCCACACCTCTCCGCTCGTTTATCTCAACAGCGATACCCAGCACTTTGCAACTCCACACATACCAAAGCGCGCTAAGCATCAGCCGAGTCTGCCCCACAGATAAATCAATGTCGGTTAGAACATTTCATAGTTTTGCTGTTAAAAATAAAACTTGTTAATGATTTCCAGGAAAGTGCAACTGGTTGGATGTGCCCGTGTAGCTCTGCATATACGTCCGTTAGGCTGTTGCTCCTGGAACTGAATGGCAGACTAGCGCTCATGAATTGGCAGCTCCGAATGCGCTCTCTTGTTTCTCAATGTAAACGCTAAGGGAATCCCGTTTTTCCCCCTCGCCCAGCTGGCCTCTTTACCATACCACGATGAGCTGAATCCCGCATTTATCCAAAGAGCCGCCCATTTCGGTATGATAATGAGAGGAATCATTTATGCGTTTATGTCAGCTTGGCACTATAATACTTGGCAGCTGAGTGATGCACCACATGTAAAAAAGTAGAGCATCTGTTATACTTTAGATTTTTTTTTCATGTATTTTGTACTAGCCTAAGGCCCGGTATCTGTAGGCAACCAAATGGATAATTAGTAACCGCACCATGTACATTTTTAATTCTGTGCGTCATCAGGTTATGGTAAAAAAAAAAAAAAAAAAAAAAGAAACATTTTTTTTGTAAAATACTTTCATGATATGAGGCAGCGCAACTTCCAGTAGTATTTAAAAGGAAATACAATTAGTGTTTGTTTTTTTTTTGTCTGTATGAACCTATTCAGCCTGGAGAATCTAATCCAATCATTAGTGATATAGTAGTGTAACTAATATTAGCCAATATAACATTGCATGTGATCGCTACTTGCATTATAGACCTGGAGACTCGCTGTGTATTACTGGCACACACTACTCACGGTTGCGCATTATTGATAAGGTATGGTTTCCTGCATGGGAAACAATGAAAAGGAAATGCACAATTTATGACTGTCTATTCAGTCATGGATTACAGAGAAACCATACAGTGCCCATCTCCGATCTCCAATCATATCTTACACTAACTAACTTGTGGAGATGTTCAGCAGACCAATCAATTGTTAGATAGTCTGGTGGGGAATGAGCGGATACTGTAGATGCTACTGTATATGGTTGTTATGTGACTGTAGCCTAATCCCAAAATAAGTTTTGTTTGGCATGGGTGTCGGTGTTCAGGATATTCTCAAAACCTCCAAATCCTGTCTATTTTATGGCCCATCCCTTTCTACCAGAACTTGTATCAGAGATTTTCATCATATACAAACATCACAGAGGACAGTGTGAGAAAATTGACCAGTGGCGGTGGACAAAGCACTTCAGGCCAAATCAATTTGGTGAAAAACTTGAAGTTGGAAAAAAAAAAACAAAAAAAACATGAGATCAAAGTGGCATGGAAAATCGCTAGAGAAAGCTGCCACTGAAACAAATCACACTTGAGATCATATATTGATTGGACAGGAGTCAGAGCCAATCGTTTAAAAGTCCTGTCTGACAGCAAAGAATTCATATGACACTTGAAGCTCAAGCTCAGTGAGCTAGTCTACCATTCAGCCTACCTCTTCCCACTAGCCTCATTTACATCTCCTCTCTTGCCCTTTACGATCTCCCGTTAATCTTGACCTTACAAACATGGCCTGACATCCCTGGCAAACACTGATTATCATTTAACACTGAAAGCACCACAAGTGCTCTGTCAGGTCCTTTTCTTTGCGAGGGCAGAGAGAGATGCATTATGGTTTTCTTTCCTCCTTGTTCAGAGCCTGTCGGAGGTACTGTACTGTAAGTGGGCTAATGTTTTTTTTTTCTTCTCTGTTCATGTGGCACATGTGATCTGTGGCAGCTCGCACACTGACAGAACTTTCTGCAGTTTCATATAAACAATTTATATGTCTCAGAGGTGATTCTATACATAGGCTTAGCAAAGCAAAAGGTACTCCAAATGCTTTCCCAGTCGCTAGGGAACAAATGCTAATGAGAGATGTTCTCTGTTTTTCTTTTTTCTTTCTCTCTCTCTCTCTCTATCTCTCTCTTTGTCTCTCTCATATACATGCACCCTATACA
>JASCQY010000118.1:19412676-19415988 GCA_030264315.1 Sardinella tawilis
CTCTCTTTCTACCTCTCCCTCTATCTATGCAGAGCTGCTTTTCTCACAGGGAGATAAAAATAGACCCAGTGTATAAACAATCTTAATGATATTTACCTCTCTTTACCAGCAGCACATCTTCTAGGCGCTGGAGTTCTGGGACTCAAAAACCTTCAGAAAAAAATCATAGGGAGGACTTCTTATGATGTTGATATAGTGATAGAACCCATTAGATTGAGCAGACACTGTACTTCAAGGACTTGTAACGATGGGCTGCACTTCAGTGCTCATTCCTCACTCTGCATGTGTAATGAAAATCTTAGAATAGTTTTAAAAATGTGGAGTTTGGAGATAGTGATCTTGTTGCTCTTTGATCCTTTGATAAAAACCGGTTGAAGATGTTGCGAAAAATATTCACAAAGCTGCCGAACTTGGCTAACATTGTCAATCTTATTTACTAGAATGTTAGTTACAAAATGTTGTTCAGTTGTACTCACCAGTAGGCTACATGTGCTGTCACAGGTGACATTCTAATCCTCAAATAGGTGTCCCATAATTGTTTTTATCATCACACTGTATACACCTTATGCCATCTTATTACTGTATTCTTCAGTGGCGAGATGTTTAAGATGGCCCATTAAGTGTCCTCCTTCCTTCTGGAGAAGTCCTGGCCTCTTCATTATGTGTGACATGCACATTGAGCTGTGCTGGCACTGGTGATGACTGGAATAGGTGTCATTACATCATGCAGCAGGCTGCTAAGGTGTGCAGACAGCACTGCTGGTGCATGGGTAATGATGTAGAAAGTTAACGTTGCTATGTCTCTGGAGAGGTCAGGGCCCTATATTGTTACTTTCTGTTTCTATGGTGACAGCAGGCTGTTTCCATACACTGTCATGTCGAGCCGTGGGCAATGAGGGTAGAAGCTTTTAGCACAGTGACAATCTGACAGTGACAATTTTAAATCCCACCGTGTGCAACAGCAGAGTGTGTCCCCCCCCCCCCCCCCTCTTTCTTGTTTTGCTTTTCT
The DNA here is from genome assembly GCA_030264315.1 of Sardinella tawilis. Lineage (NCBI taxonomy): Eukaryota > Metazoa > Chordata > Actinopteri > Clupeiformes > Clupeidae > Sardinella > Sardinella tawilis. The sequence continues at coordinate 19,413,686 of JASCQY010000118.1, forward strand.
AGCAAATGTCACATGTCTCAGCAAACTATGCCGTGTGTGTGTGCCTTAGCCTACAAAGAAAGCGCCCCCAAATAGTCCATGCAAGTATATTGTTCAGATCTCTCAAACATCAGAAAAGAGACAAGATATGCTGTGTGACATGCATGTAGCTAATTAGAATCAAAGGAGTGTATGTGTTTATAGATGGCTAATTAAAGGATGGCCGTGAAACTTTTTCTAAAATGAAGACGATGCCTTTATTTTTCATTTCCATGGCAACGTGTGCCATTATTGGCTGGCCTCACACAGACCTTTACTTAGGGGGCTATGTATACAGAGAGAAGGAGGAAGAGAGAAAGATAGATGGGAGGGTGAGCGAGAGATAGAGGGAGAGAGAGAGAGAGAGAAGGAGAAAGAGAGCAAGAGACAGAGAGAGAGAGGAAGAGAGAGAAAGAAAGATATGAGCGAGGGGTAGACTTTATTGCAGTTATCTCATGGTGAGCACATGCTCTGGCTCATAATAATGCATTAAACCATGACTCAGACAAGCAAACCCCCCTCACCTCACCACCCCCAACCCGGAAAAAAATATATTCCAACTCCACAAATCCTCCAAGGCAGCAAGCAATGTTGAGTATGATGATTTTAAACACCTCCAGGCTGGATGGAAGCTAAATTCAATTTATTTACAATTGCAATCTCCCTTGTCTGATATTGCCCTTACCCAAAGCACTTAATTCTGCATGATATTATGTGCAGGGAAAAGTTCAGCCTTAGCTTCGGTATATTTCTCTCTGTATCTGTCTCTGGGGGGCTGTGTGTAAAGGTCTATACACACACACACACACACACACACACACACACACACACACACTTGTGCTGGAGGTGTCATCTCCCAGCTGCACTGTTAGGTGAGCGGATATTGGTTTGCCTAATGGGAGGAGAGAGAGGAACAGAGAGAGACAGAGGGAGAGAGAGAGAGAGAGATAGAGATAGAGAGAGAAATAGGTGATCCCAGAAAAGAGAGAGAGAAACAAGTGGGGGGGAGTTCAGTGGTCATTATGTCTCCTATTTGTAAAGTTTTCCTCTGCTCTTGTACAGTATCTATAAACCCCAGTGGGATGAGTCTAGCAACAAGCACTCGCTCAAACATGCTGGGGCAGCTGATCACAGGAGTTGTATTCTGCTCCAACTGCGTTCATGGGCATCCATTTAAGCACAACATCCCCTATCTATGGCCTTACCCTGCAGCTCAGGGAGCACAAACTAGAGCCCAGCATCCATCCACTGCAGGCAGGGCAAAAGCACATACTACAAAAGAGGTCCATTAAACATTCATGAAGTGACAGGCAGTGACGTCCAAGCAGGCTGTCTTTCTCCTTCTTCCGCTGGGCGAGCTGCGCACCGATAAAACTTTCATCAAGGGGAATAGCCTGGCCAGTACTGATACACCATATCACAGAAGCATTAAATGGCCTGTACACAAATGCAAGCACAATGGGCCATGGTGAATAGTAGAACTTTGTGGTAAAGCTTTAGATTACATTACAACCCGTTAAATACTGGGTAAGGAGTTGGTAAGAACAACGTAACACAAAGTATCAAAGGATAAACGATAAGTACTTACTGGACTGCATAAGGAGGCTAGAGTAACACAATCTATGAATGTTATCGGCTTAATCAGCCTGATATGGACTTCTACGATGCAGGCATTAAGTGCCCCGCCTATAGATTATGTCTGTTTGAGCTGCCCCACCACTATAGGTTTCACTTTTAATATAGTTTCAGTTGTGCTATTCTAACTATTTCACATGTGCCAAATCTCATTAGCAGTAACCTTGACTAGACAGCATAGCATTCTCTCTGCTTCATCCTCACAATTTGCCTGATTCTTTTTACTTTGTTGTTAAGCAAACATTACACACAAAGTCTATCCTTGTTAGTCTTTGCTATGTTATCCTTACCTGCAGTACACCTTACCCAATTCTTCACGGGTCATAATCTAAAGTATACAGCACTTTGTCTCACAGTCAATAGTTACCCCTATATATGGTCATAATCTAAAGTATACAGCACTTTGTCTCACAGTCAATAATTACCCCTATATATGGTCATAATCTAAAGTATACAGCACTTTGTCTCACAGTCAATAGTTACCCCTATATATGGTCATAATCTAAAGTATACAGCACTTTGTCTCACAGTCAATAATTACCCCTATATATGGTCATAATCTAAAGTATACAGCACTTTGTCTCACAGTCAATAGTTACCCCTATATATGGTCATAATCTAAAGTATACAGCACTTTGTCTCACAGTCAA
>JASCQY010000118.1:19416088-19426201 GCA_030264315.1 Sardinella tawilis
ACACACACACACACACACACACACACACACACACACACACACACACACACACACACACACACACACACACACTCTTGGGGAGCAGTGAACTTAATGAGTCCAGTCCAGTCCAGTCCACACATGTTAGGGTGTGCATTCCACGCACAAGAACATTAACACTGAGTACAGTGTTGACTGATAGACTTTCTCTCTGATCCAGCTGTCATTACCAACCACACTCATTAGGTACTGTATCTCATTTTAAAGTTTGTAGCTTTTTGTTTGGCTTGCAGGCACTCACATACTGTAGTACATTTCACTGCTTCTACCATCAGTAGACATACAGTACAATACAACACCTCAATAAATATGTTTCTTTTACCTCATACACCTCATTAATTAGTCAAAATTTATACGCAGCACAAAGTGAACACATGCAGGCATGTACATGGAGAATATGTCCTATTTAATCATAAAAAACCTTGACAGCAGATGCTTCTATTTTAAAGTAAATGAGATACAATAGCAGTAAGCCCATTAAAAATAATATCCTAGGTTCCTGAGACAATAATACAAGCTGTATGGATGCAACTTTGAAGTAACTAGGGCATCGGCAAGGCCTATTACCAACTGCCATGCATGCCCATGAATAAATGAATATAATAACATTGTTGTCTGAATGAAAGGGAATCATTTGTTCAAGGCTTGTCTGCCCCGTTTGCTGTCTACCATTCTTCAAGGGATAGTATAGTCTCATTATCTAATTTAAATCACCATACCTGCTTTACTCTGCAAAGATATTCGATTTAGAATCATTTGATTGTGTACCTTTGGAGTGTTATGATTCACATAATGATTAATTCATTTAATTAAGAGCTGAAAATCTCATTTAACTACAGTAGAAAATCCACATGGTTTAAAGTGAAGTCTAAGTGAATCGCCATGTTCCTGATTTTTGAGCAGATATGATGTATTGCATATGTACTGCACTTTTCCTTTCTATAGTTATGCTCTGTTAACTTTTGGGGAATGATAATATACACTAATATACTTAAGATGTTCACATAGCCATTTGGCTCTTGTCATCATGAGATCTATTTTAATCTGGTGACCTTTACGCTCTCACCACGACAGTGGAAACATTTCTCCTATGGACCAGCCAACCGACCGTAGCAATGTCTAGCGCCATGTCTGGACAGTCTATTGACTGGTCCATCTGGCTGACCAAATTATAAAAGATCACCTACCCTTCATGACATTCAACATGAACCATAGGCTCAAACAGTGGGGCTGAAAGATGTGTGTGAGTGTGTATGTGTCTGTGAGTTAGTGTGTGTGTATGTGTATATGTGTATATGTGTATATGTGTGTGTGTGTGTGTGTGTAAGAGGCAGGGTTCCAATCTGGTCTCGACAGAGGTCTAGAATGACTTCTCTCCACATAGAGTGCAGTTCATTAGTGATGGCTTTCCCTTGCTGCGGCTCATGTCTGTTGTATGGGATCATTTGTGTGCTGACTGAATATTATTGATCACCCCAGAAGAGATTAAAGCTCCGGAGGAGGTGGGGACCCATCCCTGGGTCCATGGCTGATGAATTGGAGATGTGCATGTGGTAGAGGTGCTGGTGGTGAGTGTGTGTGTGTGTGTCTGTGAGCATGTGTGTGTGTGTGTGTGTACGTATATGTGTGTTTGGAATGGGAGGCATTATTATTTGTCATGACGACGGAGGTTCTTGATTAAAATCTTCTCAGCACTCCTGCAGTGCTGTGTGCAATTATTACTCTTGTGGAAGTTCCTCTCTTAAGAGATGACGCTGTCTGGCACTTCTGAATTTAAAGTGAGAGAACATCTATGCTAATGCATTCATGACATGAAAGCCCACCCTGGGAAATCTGCGATGCAATAAGTAAACAATTCCTTTTGCCTCACCTCTTAAGTCTGCTGGGATGTTTGATTTGGTGTAGTGGATGCTCTTGGATGCAGAGATCTTTGCCAATTTAGGACCAGGTTATTTTCTGGCTGGAAGTTACAGAGAGTAGCCTAATATATGTTCATGCATGCTTATGCCATTTCTCATAGAAAGCTTGCTGTAAGGTTATGTGTAGCCATGGTAACAAAGCAATGCAAAGTGCATTTGTAATATAAAGCAAAAAAAGAGACTATATGGGCTGTATGTGTATTTGAGAATGTATAATTTCTTTGTGAAGCATGACGTTCAAGCTGAATCTGATCAATCTTGATGAATAATCTTGCTTCACAGAAGGGACAAAGAGAATGTGGATCTTCTAGAATGTTCTCGGCTCAACCGCACATTACTAGACATTGTTCTGTCAGGGTGGCAGAGGTCCGTGAAGCCCTCTAGAAGGATAATAATGCAGCCATTAAGAGCTCAAGGCTCCGTGCAGCCTGTGCGGATCGGGAGGTGAGGACTCTACTTAGCATGCATGGAGATGTATGCATGGGGGCGATGACTTTGAAACACAGCATGCGTCTGTTCAAACACGAGGTCATGGTCAGGTCACAGAGAGGAGGAGTAGGAAGAGGAAGAGGAGGAGGAGGACAGGGAGAGAGGAAGCGATAGATAGACATGATGAAAAAGAAAGACAGAAAGAATTAAGGAAAGAAAAGGAAGCAAGGAGGAGGAGGGGTGGGAGGATGGTAAGAGAGAGAGAGAGAGAGAGAGAGAGAGGGAGGGAGGAGGCGAGAGATGGAGCGAGAGGAATGCAAGGTTATGCCTCCAGCAAGTGGAGGATGGCTCAAGTCGCTCTTGACACTGATTGCTCAATGGCATGCCGGGCTGGGCACATTCGCAATGGCTCCCTCTCTCCTTCTCTGGGCGCCTGGCAAGGTCCAGACTTGCATGCAGCACACCCAGAGTAAAGGCACAGCAGAGCCGCAGAGAGGGGGAGGAAAGGGACTTGAGCAAAGCAAAACAACGCTCAGCAGAGTAAAGCCAGCAAGGCCTCACAATCACTGAAGCTCCCAAGCCTGCCCATTAGAGCACAGGGGGGCTGCTGGACTCTCCAAGGAGGACAGCCTAGCCATTAGCTGTCATTTCAATTGGGTGAAAAGAGAGAATAAGAGAGAGAAAGAGAAAGAGAAAGAGAGAGAGAGAGAGAGAGAGAGAGAGAGAGAGCTGCGCCACAATTCACCACATTGCCAGCATCTCACACTCCCCCCCTCTCTCTCTCGCCGAGCTACCAGTGTGGATATTTCAAATCTCTATGTTTGAGTGGATCTTTCATGAATAAACTTTGTTCAGGCTTGCAATGGTTGCCATGGCTACTACGTAGCTGGATAATGCCGGAATGTTTGGCTCTTAATTAAGTCAGTTCCCTTTGTTGTCCAGGGACACTTGGAAAAAGGTGCTCTCTTGCTATTGTGTTGACTTGGATTGCAGCATTCGTGGAAAGGTTACTCATACACATGATGCCTGTAAAGGTTAGTCATCCCCAAGTTATAGAGGATATTCATCTTAAGGGAAGAGCATAGATGCCTTTGTCCATGTGTTGAGCTAGTTCATGGAGTTATTTCGATTTTTATTTGAAAGCCAGATTTGTTCCTAAAGCACCCCCGCAACTAGCAACTGTGCCCTAATCGGTCACAAAGCAATTTCTGCGTCCAGACACAAGGCAATCAGAGAATGAAACCCCATCGTGTTAATAGCAGGTTAGCTTGTGTCTGTGCACATAAACACGGCAGTCACTCTCCACCCAGGACTGATCATTTACTATTTCTAATTAGAGCCCTCATTGCGTTGGTTGAGTGAACAGTGTCTCTGCTCAAATCAATTTCTGCAGCATCATTTCCTTATGGAAAGGGCACAACATTTGCAACCATAATAGATTATAATTAGGAGGAGAAATAAAACCTTCCATACTGATAATTGAGGTGAATAGTTTACATGATCTGCGACATGAATATCAGACCTCACCTACACTGCCTTTCTGTGAGGAGCACTTCAGACCATGACATTATGCCTCAATATGTTCAACAAAGTGAAATGTATGGGTTTATCTCCCTCTAGTGGCCAAATACATGCAGTCTTATAGAGGTACTACAGTCCAACTAGTCTGACTGTGTTTAACATTGAGTTGTCGAATAGCGCCTCCAAGTGGAAGTGAAAATTAAGTGAAAATTGAGACAGAATATATTTGTCACATTTACTTTTATTGTAAAGGTGATTTATTCCAAAATAGTAACATACTGTTGAAAGGAGAGAGACTGAGAGTAAGAGCATGGTAAGAGAGAAAAACAGGCAGACACAGAGAGAGAGAGAGAGAGAGAGAGAGAGAGAGAGAGAGAGAGAGAGAGAGTAGGAGTGAGTGAACAAGAGAGTGAGAGAAAGAAGACAGAGAGATGAGAGTAAAGATAACGAAATAAAACATCTACACGACTTTGGCAAGAGCGTTGAGTGACATATCAAAATTGTACACAGAAAGTAACAAAATCCCTAATGTGACACAGGAACCCCTAACTTTAGTAAACAACCTTTTAGCATCTATACTTGCATGGAATAAGAAGTAACAACAGATTCTGAGCTAGAAAAGGATACAGAGGTTCTTAAAAAACCTGGAATGGTTACTCACCTGTGCTTTCTGTTCAGGAGCATAAATTTGAACCAGACACAGGCCATAGTATTTTCTATATATCTGATCTTAAGGTTAATTCAATGATACTTCATTACAATAGACTGACACTAGTCAGCAAAAGACCTGTACTATATATGTGACAGCACTACCTTTATAACAATGAAGGGGAGAGAAAATCAATTGTTCTCAACATGACTGCTTGGATTCAAATCAATCATGTATTGACCCTGGGTGAGCCAACTTGATAACACCCCAAAACAGGCATTTTTGGACTTTCACACTCACACTCACACTCACACTCACACTCACACTCGCGCACACACACACACACACTTTGTGAGAGAGAAAAACACTGCAGGTAAACTCAATTGAACTGCAATTCCTGTCCGCCCTTGACAAAGACCAGCCGTTGCCACTTGCTCTGGTTCTAAAGCCTTTGGCTTTAAAAAATGGACACCTCCCACCCACCATACAACTCGTGTCAAGCAGTGAGGTCCTCCAGCGAAAAAAAAATAAAGAGCCCCACTTTGACATTTTTACATGACAGTGACTCAGGATAAAGAAGTTGTCAGGGACTGAACCAAGAACAGATGGATTGTTGTTTTGAAGAAAAAAAAAACAAAAACTACACACCCATCAAGGATCCTCCTGTTGTTTTGACGTGGCTTGTCTGTGAGAGAGAGTTGGTTATATAGTAATGTGTATACTGTAATATGTGATTGATATCTTTGTCTGATGAGAAAGGCATCTAATTTACTGAGACTAATAACTGGTGCCAGTCTAGTCAGCTTACATCTCAGTGATCCTCTAACAATAAACAATCAAACAAACAAAAATAAAAATCTACTAAAAGACCTCTGCAGAGAGGAGCATAAATCTCCTCATACTTTTTAACTCTTGGTGTCTTCAATGGCTGCAGTCCACTTAGTTGACCACTTTACAAATCAAATCTTCAGCAGCCCTATATTTCTCTTCCCCCTGTCAGTATTTCAAAAACAAACAAACAAAAAAAACAAACAAATAAAACCAAATAGCACCCCCTAGGTCATAACCAAACACAGCGTCCCTCTGTGTTTAGCTGTAGCATGACTGCGTGTTGCAGGCGCGGAGCTCCCTGCGGTCCTTGCAGGCGTTGCTCTGAGCACCCTTGCTCCTCTTCCTGGAGGTCATGAAGCGCTCCTGGATGCCCCCACCACACAGCTTGCTGCACTCTGACCAGCTAGACCACGGGCGCATCTTGCAACCTGTTATGACAGAGAGAGAGAGAGAGAGAGAGAGAGAGAGAGATGAGGGATGAGAGAGGAGAGGAGGTCTTAGGATCTAGCAAGTGGACAAAGCAAAAGAGCTATCATGTAGCCTCCTCCTCTTTCCAGACATGAAGAATTGAAGATCTGTAGATGCATTGTCATGACCTCACACTGCCCCCCTCAGGCCGCTTTAGGTATGTGCGTGGGGTGTTGGGCCTGAATTGGTTGATCAGATGAGATGATTAGGGCAGGCTTCCCAATGGGGGAGGCCACATAGAATCACAATATTTTTCTTTGCCCAGAATTGTGAGTCCAGTTGCCAAATGAAAAAGCGGTAACTTTAATTGAGGTTTTAGAATGACATGAGCCTGTCATAAACATGGGTCATGACCATGAATAACACCTTTCTAATGTTCATGACAGTTGTCATTGAGTGTCATTAATTTTCTGTACTGTAAAGATGATACTCTTTTTGGGATCAGACATGACAAAAACATTTGAATGACATTTTATGACAACAGTCATGAACGTTGAAAGAGTGAATGAAAGTGTCATTACATGTTCATGACACGTGTCATGCCTTGTTTATGACAGGTTTATGTCACTCTTATGTTGAAAAGCTCAAGTGAAGTGTAAAAGCTTGTGGAGGACTATGACTATGACTTTAAGAATCTGGACCTCATGGTCATCACTTGCACTTGCTAATGATGCATGGGGTTTGGTTGTGACCCTTGGTAGTCTGCACACAGTGGTCCATGACTAGCTCATCTGGAGGATTCAAATCTACCGCTGCTTCCCTGAGACCCCACAGATGTGCGGGGCAGTGGCTCGAGGCCGTACGGCTGCTGCTGGTGCACACGGCTGACTGACCACAGTGATGGCGAGAGACACTGCTGAAACAGGACGTGAGGTTTGATTTATCTGTGAGCCCCATCCAAGGGGAGGTGAAGCAAGGATAGAGGGCAGGAGAGAGAGAAAGAAAGAACGAGGAAAGAGGGAGAGGGAGGGAGAGAGAGAGAGAGAGAGGATGGAGTAAGGGAAGAAAGAGCTGTGAATGGAGTGAAAGAGGGGGTAGAAAGAGAGGTGAAAGGAGAAAGAGAGAGAGAGAGAGAGATGGAAGAAAGAGAGGTGAAAGGAGAAAGAGAGAGAGAGAGGGAAAAAAGAGAGGTGAAAGGAGGGAGAGAAAGAGAGAGAGAAGGAATGGGGATGGACGGAAACGCAGCGGCTAACGAGTGTCTCATCAGCACCCGAAGGAAGGATGGCTCTGAGCACTAAGCACATTTGTGGGGTGGGTCCTAAGCGCACACACGTGGTTGGGTAAGGCTAAGGAGGAACCAGCCTTGGCTGCACTTCCAGCCTCGCTGGGGGAGCTGCTCTGTGGCCCCCTCCGCCTCCCCCTGAGACGGCCAGATGCACCCGTCAAAGAGCCCTCTCCTGACCCTGGAACAGTCGGCGCATTCATCACTGTCTCCCTCTCATTAACTCGGGGTTACGGACAGGGTGTTCTGGCCGAGACGGAGAAGCTCAAGACCGGTGCAGGAGTCTGAGAACAATGTCTCTCTTTCTCTTTCTCTCTTCCTATTTCTCTCTCTCCTTTCCCTCTCTATCGCTCTCTTTTTTTCTCTCTCTCTCTCTCCCTCTTTCTACCTGAGAGGTCTGTAATGAGACAACCATCAGCAAGGGAGCGCTGCATCACTTCATCACGCTGACAGGGCACTTTGATGCACTTTCTCTCTCTCTTCCTCTCTCTCTCTCTCTCTCTCTCCATCTGCCACTTCTCTTTTCTCTCGCTCCGTAAATAAAGGATCCGTAATAAAGGATCACTCCTTTGTAGATTGCAGTGCAAGTAGCATTATATTTTATGTATAATGTATAATGTATGATTGCTTTCGTTGGAGTTAACTGTTTGATCGCTTTAGCTGCAATACAGATAGAAGATTCGTATATCCTATTGACTTTGAACTATCAAAGATGGCCATTAGACCTGACCTCAGACCTGCCGGTTTGGGACAGACAGCCTCTGCTTGCTAAGCTATTGAATGTGGAGGTTAGGGTGCGCTGGAGGCCAGCAGATGCGTTTGACAGGGCAGGGCAGGGCAGTACAGGGCAGTGCAGTACAATGGGGCTCTGGCCAGACACCTCATGTGTAATTCATTCTGATGTATCGACTGAAAGGACAATAGCCATTAGGGGCAACTGGGGAGGGCATTAGCCAGCTCTATCACCCTCCTTTACAGTAAAGTCAGCACTGGCTCTTTGTGTGTGTGTGTGTGTGTGTGTGTGTGTGTGTGTGTGTGTGTGTGTGTGTGTGTGTTTGTACGCGTGTGTGTTTGAGTGTGTATGTAAGTGTGTGTTTCAGAGTGTATGTGAGTGAGTGTTTGAGCGTGTGTGTGTGTGTGTATGTGTCTGTGTGTGAGTGTGAGTGTGTGTATTTACTGTATGTACATGTATGTACTATATATATGTGTGTATGCATGCATGTATGTATGTGTGTTTATGTGTGTCTGTGAGTGTGTGACTGACCTCCTCCTCCTCCTCCGGCCGGCTCCTTCACAGAGCGGTGTCTGCCCCCGGCCTTGCCCCTTCGCCTCCCCTCCGCCCCCCCCTGGGTGTCGGGGCGCTGCTGCTGCTGGCCCACCTTGGAGGGCTTCTTGCACTTGCGGATCTTACACTTCTTGCGCTGGACCGTCTCGGGGCAGGGCAGCCCCCCGAACTGCGGCTCCAGCTTGATCATGCGCGTGCGGATGGTGTGGCCCTTACCGCACGACTTGTTGCACTCCGACCACTCCGACCACTCCGAGAGCATGCATTCAGTCGCTAGGGGTTAGGAAGAGTGAACAAAACAAGGTATGAGACGAGGTATGCGTGAGAGAGGGAGAGAGAGAGAGAGAGAGAAAGGGAGAGAGAGAGGGGAAAATACAGAGAAAAAGGTGTGCTACATTTGGGAATTGTTTCGTGACATGAAGGCATTGATTTTGCACCCTTTGAAAAGCCTGGCAGAAACAGCCCTGGGGAGTTTGCTGTGTAGATTTGACTTTGTGCATCACACTGTGTGCATCACAGTGTAAAGGTGAATGTGTGTGTGTGTATGTGTGTGTGTGTGTGTGTGTGTGTGTTCATATGTGAGTGCATATGTGTGTGTTTGTGCGTACTGTATGTGTGTGTCCACATGTGAGTGCATATGTGTGTGTGTGTGTGTGTGTGTGCGTATGTGTGTGTCCACATGTGAGTGCATGTGTGTATATGTGTGTGTTTTTACGTATGTGTGAGTACATGTGTGTGTGTGTGTGTGTGTGTGTGTGTGTGTGTGTGCATACTAGTTACTCACGGCACTCGGGCAGCATGCACTTCTCCACCTCCTCCAGTTCTTCAGGACACTCCCCAGGCTGCACGGGCGACTTGAACATGCGCTGGCGCGTGCGCATGCCCATGCCACAAGTGGTGCTGCAGCCGCTCCATTCCGACCACTCCGACAGCATGCAGCGGAAGGAGTCTACACACACACACACACACACACACACACAAACACACACATGAGTCATTGCACTGCTGAATGAAGATTCTGTGAGTGTCCACAGACAGAGTAGCCAAAGATTTGTCCAAACACACTTGCAAATATATTTATTATGTAAGAGAGTTTGTCTGTGGCCTGCATACAACAATGCCAGTTCATAGACCATCCGATCCGCGGAGGAAATGGATTTCATTAAGCAATCAAGTCAGGCAAGTGCAATCAACACACAGGGCCGTGGAACCCATATAAAAATCAATAATGCATCCCTAATTAGGAGCCGCGCTCCGACCACTTCTTTTACACACTGGCCATCCTAATGAGCTCCATCTCCATCATAACAAACTGCAGCACACAGCCAGTAATGGGGAAGATTAGTGGCGCTGGTTTGGATAATGAGGACAGGAGAGTTTATTGATCAAACGCTTCTCCAGAAGGTCACACACAACTAAAGGCAGGTACAGAGAACATAATGGATTGCGTCTGACTAGGATTTCATGCTAGAAGATACTCTCTTCTTACAGATATGCGTAGATTTACAATTATGTGAATATTCGTCAACATTAAATACATAACTTAATTGGTTTCTGAACTGTACCTGCTGAAATTTGACTAAAAGAGGTGTGAGTTTTAAGAGAATACTTTATGGGTATCTAAGAATCTGGTGCCAAAAACAAGTAAACTATGAGAGTGAATAAGAGACAGAGTGTGTGTGTGTGTGTGTGTGTGTGTGTGTGTGTGTGTGTGTGTGTGTGTGTGTGTGTGTGCGTGTGTGTGTGAGTG
>JASCQY010000118.1:19605645-19624892 GCA_030264315.1 Sardinella tawilis
CTAAATAAACCTTGATTTCCAGTTGCCAGCATTTGACCAAGTCTACGATTTATACAAGTAGATTTCTACGCTATTACAACTAATCTGCAAAACCCGGCCAAATTGCTGTCCTTTAGCCTATGAGTCATGTACATTCGCCATTTGAGTTTAGATGACGTTACCTGCTACAGTATGCGCAACATTTCTCCACGAGTAGCCTACCTGATAAGACAACGGTTCTCAGTGCACCGGTAGAAACCAAAATAAAGTTTTATCAATCATGAAATACTTTCTAAAAAGTATTGCTTTTTTTTTTGCTTTCTTTTTGCCAAATCAATTTATTTGTAGGCCTACACTACAAAAATAGGCTATTCATGATGCTTGCAACTTTATATTGAAAATGGCGTGTGTAGCTCACCAATTACAAGAACAGAGCAGCCCTGGGCAAGGTGAGACAATGGCCGACATGTCAGTTTGAAAACCACCTTTACAGTTCACTTTGAAATGCACAGCAGTGCACAATTTAGTCTTGCTAGGCGTCTTGTCAAGAAAAGGATGTAGCTAGCCTAGCCTACTTCTCAGACAGGCAAATTTGATGCAAATATTTCAGGAGGAACGCCACAGATCTCCCAAAATCCCTCTGTGACTGTGAACAAGCAACAGGAGATGGCAGGATGTGTCCAAGTAACAGGCCCATATTTGCTCAAGGCTCATGAAGACAGCTTTAAGTAGCCCATTTATCAAAAAAGAGAGGATAACCATGCCATCTGTGGCTTATGGAGTTGGAGACTGCTACTTCCTAAAGACAACTGTGTGTGTGTGGGGGGGGGGTGGGCAGACTTTGTCTGGCTGGAATTATGCCGTGTTTGGTCTACATCCCTCTGTGCTTGCCTTCACACTGAGAAGGCTGGGGGCTATGAAGCAGAAGGCTGCCGTACTGAACATGCCAACCCTTCAACCCTTAACCCCCTGCTGATCGTTATCAGTAGGGACAGAAGGCTGACCTTCAGGCAGGGACACTGAAACTTAAACACAACAACCGAAAAACATTCAATTCCAAAGAGCCAAGCAGAGAAACTGTTGAGGGCAGCATAAAATCAATCAAGATTCCTTTATTATTGTTATGTGCTCAAATGCAATTGCTGAAGATGACGACAAAGCAGAATGCTACACTGTTTCATCTGGGGTCATCTCCTCATTGTTTAACTATATTAAAACCACAGGATTTTCCTTGTCTTTCTGCCAAACTGATAGCTGGCCTTACAGACCAACAGAGGTCAGGTAACAATTCTACCTTTTTTCCAATATCAGAGTGCATTATTTAACAGAAGCTGAAGTGGTCTGTTTTTGTTTCTAAACAACCTTTCGACCATGTCTGTTCCTGTTATCTGCTTCCCCCTGGTTACCCCCATCACATTCATGTCAGTGAGCAGCACACTCGCAACACCTTACCGTACACTTCACTGCAGTATTACATAATGTCCTCTCATGCTTAGACAAAACGGCTATTAGCAAAGACTGTGGCGATGAGGGGAGGAAGTGGTGTTTCTGTGTTTTGTTGTGCCTCGGTAGGCTACATCGTGCAAGACTGGGACCGTTGTCCCAGAGCGCAGTATCTTTAAAGAAACTCTGTATAGAACATCGATCCATTTTTGAAATTTTTTGTTGCCAAACTACTGGACTCATCTTCAAATTCATTCTGATGGTACGTGATAATGTGTAGATCTATTGTTCCCAAAAACCCAGCATAATGAAGATTACACCATCATTAGTGTGTTATCCATGATCCAGCAACAGAAGAAATGTCTATACAACACAAAAACGACCAAATCTGCCAAATCATAGGTTCCCACAAATGCCAACTACACTGCTGGTGGTATTTGGAATGTTTTTGTATGCTTTAGCTTGTTTGCTTGAGCCCAAAAATTTCAGAATGCTGCTTAGTGAATAAAGAATGTTATCCTTGATTGCAGAGGAAATCTGTGATTGCAGAACAGATGAAGCCGTAAAAACAGGAAAGAGAAAATGTCTGCCCTACACCATTCTTCCTGGCTTTAATCACCTCATGCCAAGGCAGCATTTCACACCCTGGTTCATCTACAAATTGCTCAACTCAAACGCTATTTCTTCAGCTATATAGAACACACACAAACACGGCCATGCTGGGAAGGCTTACCGAGACACGACTTCGACACAGTTCCACAGCCAAGCTGAGGTCATAAATCTTGTCAGAGCCCTAGGGGCCTGCAGAGTGTGCCTATGTGTCAGGGCCAATGTGCCTTGGAACAGTGAGCAGGGTCACCATTATGCTTTCCACATGAACTTCAGATTGTGCCTAGGCTGCCTCGGTGAACTTTCCTTTTGCATACCAAGACAAGAAGAATGCCAATAAAGCCATCCTGCTGAGATAAACATGTCTGCTGCTCCTTGTTATTGTGTAACAGAAAAGAAAATGGGTGTAACTACTTCACTAAAACCACTGAAACTATGAGAATGCACTTGGTGAAATTCAGAGGGTGATAAAAGGCTGCATGTTTTGGTAGCGAGCTTGACTACACAGGACTGGGGCATACTTTTAGCACATTCCTTCACATCACACAGACGTACGGTTAATTACTTAACTGCAAAACATTGAGTGGTTTGTTTTTTTTGTAAATCTTCTTCTTTGCTCACAAAGTACTTAAAGTGAAACACCGCAGTCAGGAAAACAGTCAAACAACAACAACAAAAAAACACAAAATCTTGATATTCTCACCTGTAATATCGGGACTGCAGGTACGTAGAACAGACAGCCTTAGACACATGGCTGGCCGAGCCAAAGTCTATGACTTTGACTTTGTATGGCTGCCGCACTGGGTCCACCAGCATGATGTTCTCAGGCTTCAGGTCAGCATGGATGAGGCCGAGGCTCTTGAGCTTCTTCAGTGCTGTGGCCACCTGTTGTAGCACGGGCCGGATCACCTTGAGTGGCAGGGGGCTGAACTTGTTCTGCTTCAGGAAGTCATACAGGTTTTGCTCCAGCATCTCGAACACCAGGCAGGTGTGGCTGCGGTGCTGGAAGCACTCGAAGGCCCGCACCAGATTGTGCTCCTCTGCGTTCTCCCTGCTCAGACGGGCCAGGATACCCACCTCGATCTGGCCCTGCCGTGCATACGACGGATGGTTCTTGAGGATCTTGATGGCCACGATCTCACTGGTCCCACGTTTCCAGCATTTGACCACCTGGCCGAATGTCCCGCGGCCCAGGAACTCCAGCACCTCGTAGGTGTTCTTCATGGAGCAGAGGACCTCATGCTGAACCAGCTGATAGTCCCCCTCTACTGTTCCAGTTACTGCACCACTCCCAGTACCAGAATCTTTAAGGGGCACTACTGCGGCTGGGGCTGCTGCTGCAGCCGCATTCCCTACATTAGTTTGTAACATGGCAGGCAGAGCGGAACAGTCCTCTACTATCTGCATGGCGCTTGTACTGTTCTCAAAAGCCCCACCTTTACGTTTAAGCCCACATCTCACGGGCCTGTCAACCGTATCCAACCCTTCTTCTTCTTCGCTGCTGCTGCTGCTGTCGTCGTCCTCCTCTCCTTGGCCCGGTGACCCTGCCCCTCCAGCACTGCTGCAGCTGTTGCAGCCACCGTCTTCTCCGTCTGACCCAGCTACTGTCACTCGGCAGGCACCTTTTGGCCTGCCCTGCTGCGCTGAGGCCACCTCCTGAGAGAGGACAACTCCTTCAGGGGGGTCGAGGCCTGCTGACAGGTGCTCACTCTGCACCACTTCCTGGGGCACAGCCTGCAATGAGTCCTGGCCTGCTGTGGGTTGTTTTTTACGAGCTGTCGACTCGTCAGTCTTTGCAGGAAGGACTGTAATAGTTGGGGGTGCAACCTCTAGATTAACGGCTATCACATACGCTTGTGGGATGCTCTCGTAGTAAGCACAGCGGCTGAGCACAACTCTGGGTTTCTTCACATTGCAAAAGGCACTTGTCTGGGTATGATAAACGTGTGGTGGGTATGCCAAAACCTGTGAGGCCATACCTAGGAAGAAAAAGGGAAAAAAAAAAAAAAGACACATGAGCAGTGTAACCAAGGACTACATTTTACTCTTTGAAATGTCTATTAATTGTTGAATTACCAGCTACTAATTGCGGCACTACCAGCAATTACATAGCAAATAATCATTTTTCTAAAATGTATATTTTATAAGCAACTTAGCTGGTGACTGGTGCTAGTTTTGAGAACAAGTTAGTGTATAATTTTCTCATCAACACACTCTTAAATAATCTGCTCAACAACATCTACAGGTACAGAGTACAGTTCTGCAAGCCACCACAGGGAACTTCTGTACACTCAGTTCAGAACAGCATGTCAGTATTCAGTAGAACATGCTGTACTCATGACAGGGGATGAGGCACAACAAAGTATAAAATACATCAGCCAAAAGTCAAAACTGGACAAAATTCTGAACAAATTACATTCAAATCTTTCTGACTAGCATTTCCCCAAATAATTGAACTGAATTAGGTCAGTAACTGAATTGGGAATAATAATATGAACAGCTTTCAAAAGCTGGGATCCTGAGAACAAGCAATGTCATTCGTTTCCAATTACTGACATTATTCTAGGTCACCAGAAAGGCATCTGGAAAAAAATAATCACATTTCAGGACACTACTTAGCACTAAGTTTGTAATGCCGTTTCAATATCAGTAATGGTATTTTAAAACTAAAAGCTTATCATCATCACACATTCAAACCAGCAACCAAAAGCAGTTTGTAAAGGTAGGCTACATCCTGGCCATTTCGACGCGACTTCAATGGATAGCGTTTTAACACATTGCATAACACAAGAAGTGTTGTTAGATTAGCAGCTAATGCTTGTTTGTAGAAGTTATCGAGCAAACTAAGACTGTTGACTAATGCTATTTTCCGGCCAAACAAATCGTTACCAGGGGAGTTTGTTTGTTATTTGAGGACAGACATTGCAATGGTCAGCTGTGGCAGCGCTCAACGTTACAGATTTGCATCTCCAGTCTGAGAAGTGGAACTGTTCAGGTGTCAACAGCGCACACTCTTTGGAGCATTTCAAAGGCTGTACGAAACAGGTGGTTTCAAAGCGTTCCTTCAAGAATGACAAGGCAGACAAAGTCTTATGCTAACGTTTCATTAAACTAGACTACCTGTGAACTCTCTAAAAGCATTACCCTAATAACGTCATGTACCTACAAAACTACTGTAACTAGGGAGCTCGCTAACCCATAGCTGCTACCTTGCAAGGGGTTGCCGAGTTGATGGATAGCCAACCAATAAAGAATTGCAGGCACTATAGCGCAATGTATCAATCAATGAGAACGTGAACAGAAAAAAGTGAACGGCTTTATCTCGAATTGAATATAACATACAAAAAACAACAATAGCATTGACACCATTCTTGTCATGTTAATTCTACCAAGTAAGCTCAGCTAATGTTAGCTAGTTGGGCTACTTGACACATATCGCAAGCTAGCTAGCTTCCCAACCTTCCTACAGTAGCTACTTAACTGCGTAGCCTCAATAATCGCTTCGAATTGCTAACGTTGGGGCAGCAGGCCTAAATTATCAAACAATATTTTTTACGGACAACGAAAAGGTAAACTGGTTAAAGCTGCTTCCTCATTTCTACAGTCTATCGCTCGCTTGTCCCGTTCACTTCTGGTAAAGGAAGCAATTTTCGGTGACACAACTTCACAGATAGTTGGCCATCCAGACAGCTAATGTTAGCTGGATAGCCATAACTTAAAATGTGGCCCTGGTGAACGGAAAAACATATAGCCATAGTCCTGTCTCACGGCATCGTATACCTTTAAAAGGTTAAAATGATAAACTACGTACCTTCACAGGCCGTTATGGTGATCTGAAATCGAGTCTTCTCCGAACATTTTATGGAGTTAATTTCTGCCCACACCATGCTCAGAACGCCTGCCTTGCTGCCATCTTGTCCTCCTGGACAACAGCGGAGACATCGGCGTCGACAAATCCCTAACCCCACACATTTCTAACTTCGTTTAACTCGCATTTTTTGCTTTGAGTAAAGTAATCACAGAGCCCATGGCGTTGTTGAACACCACTGTTTTTGAACTATGTTCTTCCTGTTCGTGCTAGTGGGGAGAAAAGACCCATAACTGCACTCTAAAGACACTAACAGCCCAACCACAACCCTCCGCTCGCTGTCTTCTACCACTTTCCTGGTTAATGTTCAGACAACGTCGCGGGTTCGGTTGCTCACTGGCTACATTCTAGGTAGCTAACAACACGCACCGCGTTCCACCCAATAACTTCAACGTTGTTGCTGCTCCCACCCTAGATAATATCTTTGGTTCCCACCCACGGTAACTTAGAAGCGTAACTAACTGCACACCACAAGCGTCATTATAAAGCAGTTGAGCTGCAATATCGGTACATTTCAAATATACAGTTAGTGATTTAGAATGTAAGCCTGTAGCAAAATTTGTGTCTTGCTTCATTTTGGAAACAGATGTTATATAAGAAGCAACAGGTGTAGAGTAGTCCCAAAGCCAACTGTTGCTAACAAATGTTAAATGCCAAAAGGCGCTCTTGTCAGAATCTTGCTAGATCCGATGAGTTGGTTGTTTATGAATGATTAAAACATGACATGATGATAATATTGAATCTGCTGTTGTGGAAATGAAATGAAATAACAATGGGTAGACAAGTGGGTAGAAATTTGCTTAATGGCCAGACAAATAAATGAATTTTGTTGTCTAGATTTTAACAATTATAGGCCTAAAGAATTAAGCATAGACCTACATGAAAAAGTTTATATCAAAGAGCTATTCTTTAGTCAGATAAAAAGTAGACTACATAGAATTCCATAGCGCAAAGACGTACATAAATTGTTGAATCGATGAAGAACTACCAACTAAATTGCAAGAGATTATAGAATCACCTTGTAGTCAGGGGTGTAGAGACTAGATTTACAAGGCTGCCATCAAGTGTTCAAAATTCTAACTGCACATTATCTTGAGAACCCAAACAGATCCCACAATGTCGAAAAATATACAACTTTAGGCAACTTTTGCAGACATTTATTTGGATGATGCGTACAGTGTAAATGCTATGTTGGCATTATTGCAGTGATAACTCTTGGCGATATTCAGAAACCAGTCAAATAAACGTAGCACACAGTGCTCGCTCAATAATTTAAGGTTAATCTATAAATAACAAGTGCAAAAACAACTACACATTCCAGAATTAAAATGAGTAAAAAACATGGGTTAAAACTAGCATAAAATATTTTGCTTTAACTTGGAAAAGAAAAAGTGCTGCTTACTATCATCTTCCACTTACAGGTGCAATATGAGATCCCAAATTATGTCACTTCAACTTTTCTCACAGCCTCCTACCCATATGTGCATGCGGGCTAACCCCCACCCCCTCCACTGACCACCATGGTGTTTTGCTGAAATGTGTTATGTTTTGGTGCACAGCCAGTGCCCCTAGTGTTTGTTTTATGTTTAAAGCCCCTGTGTTGCCTCCAGAGACAAGGCTTTTTCACAATGTATTCAGGGGGCAGTCAGCAAGCTGATCCAAGGGGACAAAAATTAAATTGAGCTAAAAACCATGCAAGATCTCATAGTTCACCTTTAACACTCAAACAAGAGTTTCAGTCATTCCAGTTGATTACAGATGACTTGAGAAATAATAACTGGTTTATCACATGATTCAAGTCAATTCCTTGTCCAACATAAATCCCCCATCTCTGAATACATTCGTTGTGCAACAGAATGCATGTATTTTCCAGTAGCCCAACAATACTGTACAATTTGACCATAAATACAGTTTCAAAGACAGAGTGACAAAAATACCAACTGATACTATTAGTGCCAGCAGTAAAAAAACAGCTTGTTGATTGGTACCGTTGTGTTCATTTCACACAGAAGTTGAGAACATCTGGTGGAGCTATTGGGTTATCACTCATGGTATAAAAAGACAATGACATGGAAGATGAACAACAGCAAAGCACGCTAAGGCACCTGTCAATAACACCAATACCTTTCCCCCCTAGGGGAAAGCGCTTTCTATCAAATACAAAAATCAAAACTCTCTCCCTCTTAAAAAATAAAATAAAATAAAAAACAAGGAATGTTCACTTTCAACCGTCCATTTTGTTGTGAGTGCATTATACATCAAGACTACATTTTAGGAGTAGGTAATGCAGGAAGGTTTAATTTAAGATTTTTTTTGCTGTCATACTGGCAAAACTACATACCTACAATATAGCTTAGGAGTAAGCCAGGCTGATGGGGGGGGGGGGGTGGGGAGTGAGGAACTGACTCAGCTCTCAACTTTTGCACCTGCTTCATCTCCTAAGATGTCCTGGAGAAGATCCTGGTAGAAAGGAGAGTAGACCAGCTTGTTGAAGTTTACTAGACGTGCGAGCCGGACAGCGACCTCCTCCAGCTCTTTACTGATGGGTGCAAGTCCCCCTGGCAGGGCTACCGGACTCCTGTGGGGGCTGGACTCCAGAAAAGCCAGCAGGTAGGTCTGTATGCGAGAGTCTATGGAGACAGGCAGATATGAAGATGAACTGTACATTTGAAACTTTAAGTTATGCAAGATTTTGCAAAATTTGTTATTTTTTTTAAAATCTATTTAACATTACTCTACCCATAAAAAACACTTCTATCGGCAAAAATCAGAGGCATATGCGCACCTATAAGTTTCAAAATGGGGTTATCAGGGCATTTGACTGCAGCGATCTGGCCTTTCAAAGCACTTTGCCGATCACTGGAGAAAGGAGAGAAGGCATGCTTTGATAAACACTCCTCCAGCTCTACACACATCCGCTCCCCTATGGTTGCAAAGGCCTCTTCTGCATTGAATGTGCTGCAAAACAAAGATATCATTATGAGACCAGTCCAAAGCATGTGACCAATGCTCACAACACAAGACATTCCTGTTCAGGGCAAGATGTCTGTGTCAAATTGCATGTCTTCACTAATAGTGTATGCTGCTGGCTTACGATGTATGCTTCTCGACTAGCAGGACTCTGACAGTGTTCTTCAGACGATCCATGAGGCCTGGCAAGCCCGAGATGGCCTCCCCAGCGCTATTATACATGATCAACAGCACTGATGCCACAGTTGTGAGCTGTTCCAACTCCAGCTGCATCTCTTGGAATCGCACTTGGTCCATAAGCAGAGTCTTCACAGACCATGGGAGAATGACAATACAGTAAATGAGAGAGGGTGTGAGACGGTGAGTGAGGAAAAAACAGGAAGCTATCATGAGAAGTTATTGAGTTGTGTGGTTTAAATAAAATAATTATTGTTTTTTCTCTTCGGCACATTACACTTCTATTACATAAAATGCTTTCAAATTCATGCCTACACATATGAGGACTCACCTCAGGGAAGGGAGAAGCAGAATGGTCCCACTTGAGCAGGCTCAAGTAGGCATGATTGTGTACAGATAGGGGCTCAGGGCTGGAGGGTCTTGCCCCTGCTCCTGCCACCTCACTCTTTTCCCCTCTTGTACTTCTCAGTGCATTTGCCGAGTCCTCAAGCCACTTCCTGGTAAAATCTAAAGCATCTGAAAAACAGACTCAGTGTGTTACAATGCCACCCACAGATGTGCTAATGGTGAGACATTCTGTCCAATTAGAGCCGATATCGCAGGGCACAATGACCCAGCTATTAATGTCATTCTGCTCACTTGGCTGTTTGTCAAGAAACTCCTGAAATTTCTTCCTCTCATACTCAACGGAGTGCTGCAGTAAGTGTGGACGGATACTTCTCACAGCAAAATTGGCCATGTCAATCTTCATCTTGTCTAGAACTGAAAATATAGCCCTGTAATAAAAGCATATTTTCAATTAAAAGAGAGAAAAAAAAAAAAAATCAAGCACAGGTCAATATATCAGACATTATGTGAAATATTATTTTTATCCAGATTTGGATTTGGCAGATTTGGCAGTTAATGCTAACTGATGAGGAAAAAGTCTGAGTACCTATGCCCTCACTGGTTACCATAAGGTGCCGTTTTGCTATTCGGTCATTGGTCTGGTTCACCTGTTTATCTGTCAGTCAACAGAACTACACAAAAATTTAATTCTGCCAAATAAGAAGCAGAAATCATAAGGTAGATTCGCAAATTAACTTTCACTTTGATGTTAAATATTAACTTCAAAGTGTAACATTTGAACACCCTTCTAATCGTCTTAAGTATTAAAGGAATTCTCCGGAGTGAATCAAACCGAAGCTCTGTTGTCTTTGGCTGCCGAGGGATGTCGATAGGTATCAGAACTACATCGGTAGGTAGAACATAGACCTAATTCGAGAACTAGCCGCTACCGCTAACTGATTAGGGCATGTGAAAACGAAAGCACATGCGAAAGAGACATGCCCTAATCAGTTAGCGGTAGCAGCTAGTTCTTGAATTCGGTCTACGTTCTACCTACCGATGTAGTTCTGATACCTATCGACAGCACTCGGCAGTCTCAGACAACAGAGCTTCGGTTTGAATCACTCCAGAGAATTCCTTTAAGGTCCCTACTGCCATTTAAAGCTTATATTTACATAATCAATCATGCAATAACCCATTCACCAATTAACCGCAAGAAACAAGGAAACAGTTGCTTTTCATACTTCAGGAGTGGTACAGTATCTGTTATGTCATGCAGTTTCTTGACATCTTCATCTCTGCAGGGTGCGCAGAACGCTCCCATCATGCCAATGATAAACTGAGCCACTCTGCCGATGTCCAGAGCCCCATTCTCAGCCTGTTGTTGAATGAGCGAGAGATCCAGAGCCTCCTCAATCTGTCCCCGCAGACGGCCCTGACTCGGCAAGAGGAATGACAGCAGTGTCTGGCATGAAAGAGGAGAGAAACATCACTTAACCCTCTCTTTTGACTATTAGGCTGAACATAATCCAGTCACAGAGATGAAAGGACAGTCAGCAGTTTTTGGTAGTGAGCAATACTAGTGGAAAATAAACCATAACCTACAACCTACCACAACCTTTCTGACACACGGCTTATGCAAAAACATGTCCAAAACATAGAAATGGCAAACAAATACAAATGTATCCTCCTACCTCTTTTATCTCCCCTACAAGCTTGATTGCATGGTCATACAAGGGCGGATCTTGATTCATCTGCGTTTCAAGACTATCCCAGAAGGCCTTATGCATGATGTCTTTCACTCTTTTTTCCAAGCTGCAAATAAAATAGTTATTTTTATATCACAACAGCAGCAAGTATTCTCTTGATTGCATCACAAGCCTCTTCACAAACTTCTCTCGTCAGTCACATTCAGTCTCGAGGCACACAGCCTGCACATTTAATGGGAAAAAAACAGCTTGGCTGATTCGAACTAAACAAAATTACATACAACTGCATACGCTACAAACACTCACGTTCCTTCAGCTGGTTCAGGGGGTTTCATTTGAAAGGTTCCATTTACTACAATCTCATGAGCAAGCGCCATGTTTGTAACTCCTTTAGCAGTCTCCATGAGCTCCTCAACAGACACAAACATAGGAGGGCTGGCTATGGAAAAAAGTGGACACCATGTCATTCACATGAGAGCAGATGAAAATGAAGTCCACCGTGTTCAGAATAAAAGCCCATTACCCTTTCAGATATGTACATAATTTCATCTAAACAGTTAGCTATAATCTGTCCATTCATGAACTATACACTTACACTGAGGAGTTACTCTATGGGGACTTGGTGTGTTTCTCCTCATCCGCTTCTGTACAAGTTCCTCAGAAGCGTCAGTCTTGTTTGTACTGCTCCCCTTCTCTCCTGAATCAGTCTGCTTTTCCTCCTCATTTGGGGGCTGCTCGGAGTCCTTTGGCATTGTAGTCTGTTTCTTAGAGTTGAATATAACACAAATTACAACATGTATAACCTAACGTTAAAGCAGTTGCAAGCTGTACCATTCAACAGTAAAATTAGTTTGTGAATTGAATTGACTTAATCTTACTCTTTTTCTTATAATTCATTCTTTTTCATTCAAAGCTAATACTCTGCCATACTGTAGAACAGTCTCGGATTTGAATCAGTTAACGTTACTGAATGTCATCATGACCGACAAAAGAAAAGGAAAACACATGGGAAAACACTAGCGAACCCCAGCCGTGCCCATCTACTGAATAAGACTCTAGCATCTTCTTTGTCATTACGTAACTGTCAACTTCATTCCCAGGGCAGATGGTAGTGACATCTAAAACCATTAAACTGTACTAATATGTGGCTAAAGGAGAAATAAGGACATTTTTCATTCACAACTTCGAGAGGTATAACTTTGTAAAATGTAATAGCAAACGCAAAGCTTACCAACACCACTTATATAGGCTTTTGAATTCACTACGAGTGACCAGTAACGTTTACATAGGCCTACACATTAACGATTTACATTGGCTATGGATGAAATATGTTGAGACTCAATTGGCTAAGCTAGTTTTTAGCGCTACATGTTTTACATCATCATGAGTTAGCTACTTAATGTTTTAATTCGTCCTATCAATGAGATCATCACCAAACAATCCTGCAATTACATTACCGGATTAAACGTAACCCACAAGACAGCGCAAATTGTCGGGGCGAGCGTCAACGTTGTTTATGCCAGATATTTTATCCCAGAAATCTTCAAAATGTAGGCTATAGTTTGCTAGCCGTTATCTTGCTAGAACACCACCCCACGTTTGGTTGTTATATTTACGGAAGTTTTGAACAGGGCGTCATTGTAGTTTTTGGACATCGAATGGTCAAGAAACTGGAGGAATAAAGAACTACAGTTCCCGAAAGCGAAAGATATGACCTAGCTCCGCCTATCAAAAAAAGCTCAGCAACTGGGGCAGATTTGGGCATTAAAATCTTTATAAAATAACCTTGTAGGCGTAACAAATTATTGTGCTGAAATGTAATCAGTACTTTAGCCTTGAATTGACATCTAATACGTTAAAATTAATTATGTAGCATTATTTCTGCCCTGTAGATGGCAATGTAGCACCATTCGCTCATCTGGTAAAATTTAAAGTTTAGCTTTGACAGCACATTGAATTCATCCTCAACCTATGTGGATTTTGGCTGTGGATCGGCTGTTCACCAAAATCCTTAGCAAAAGCAAAAATAATTGTATAGGCTAAAGAAAAACAGAAGTATAGACACAATGGGTAGCAAATTTAGGCAAATTTATTAGTCCTGCCATTTGAATATAAGACATAAAATGGAGATAAATATGTATACAAAAATATAAAACATTTCATTTTTGCTTCATAAGGCCATTTACAGACACCTGCCAGCACATTTACAGTGAACTGATTATATTTGACATTCTGGGCCCAAAATATTGGGCAAATACCTCTGGGTGGCCTTGATAAAACTGAGCAAATAATCTTTTTTTATCTTTGTTTGTATATCTTGGGTCCTCATCAATGGTCCTAAATAACCGAAGCAGTTCAGAAGTTGTGGACTGCCGCACATGTTCTGCATAACCACATCTGAAGTTAGGACCTTGAAATACGAAGAAGCATGGTAGATAATTGTAAACCAAAACAAGCATTCAATAAATGGAAAAAAAGGGGAAAAAAAACTGGTTGGCATTACCTGGTGATGCATCTTCGCCCCCATTCTGAATAGCAGCTAGTTTTTCACTAACTAGCTTGTGCAAAGATCCTGGGACCTGCCGAGTTCACATAAATCATTCTTCTTCCAGCCTAATCTTCAACCACAATTAGGCCTACAAACAATATTGAAGAGGGGTACCTGGAAAGCTTTTTGATGATTGTCCATCATAAAGAGGACCAAGAGATCAGCTTTGTCTTTTGGCAGACATCTGTGGTTGAGGATTGCCTTTGAAAACGTCCTCTTCACAATCATTCGGTTCTCCAGCTGAGAAGTGCAATACAAACACCATAACATTACGCAATACATTCAGAGAATAAAACTATGAATGTAGCCCTCTGACCTGGGATTTATTGTTGCCTATTTGACATTGTCCATGGACTCAGAAACATGGGTGAGGTCTGTGTCCTTACCTCCTTATGCAGCTTCACGGCTTGTGGGTCAGCAGCCAAAGCCATGAAGGCAAGCAATTTTTGGAGATGCTCTCGCCTGTCCACTGGCAGGAGTTTCAAGCAAAGCTGAATGGCCTCAAGAGCTAGTTTGAGGTTCCCATTTTCTGCAGAAAGAGGAAAAACTTTTGAGGGGCAGTGGTGGAAAAGCAGTTAAAGAACTTGGCTAGGGCAAGTATGCAGCAGTAACAATAAATAGGACTACACCATTACAGCAAGTCCACCATTAGGACAAACTCACCAAGATGTTCTGTGATTACGGTATAAACATCACCCATATGGTCACCAAGCAGGTTAGAGCAGTCTGGTTGACCATAGTGTTTGCCAAGAACATCAAATAGCATAAGCTTGCACTGCTCCATGTTCAGCTCATCATGTGTTATGGGTAGCTCACGGCTAACCTCCACCAGCATCTGGTCTGGCAGGAACTCTATGCAGTCTAGTGCCGCTGGTAGCCATTCATCGGTCCTACATTGAAACACGGCAAGCAATTCACATTATGAAAACACGAGCCTGTAGTTCCAAAGGTTTCCAGTACTTCCAGGGATTTGTTACTATTTCAACACTTTCACACCTGGTAAATTAGTTAACAAGACCTTTAATTCAGAATGAAAACCAACATACAGTGTGTTTCTAAAGGCCTTGAGAATCTCCCAGTCAAGGATGCTGCTGTTGTGTAGTGCCTCATCACCATCATCAAAGCTCGAGGACGGCTGCAAGCAGCTCTCCTTAGCCTCCAACAGGCTCTCAAGAAATGGAAGGTCTATAATCTGCATTAAACGCAGTAATGTCTGCTCCTGCCACACTTCGCTGACCACTGCGTCAGACAGAGAAAAAGAGAGAGAGAGAAATGATCACCAGGGTAACATGGTTGTTTGTACCCATTGGGTATTGTTGCCATCAAGCAAAATCAAGTTTTAACCCATTAGAGGCAGCCATACAGACATTGACCTTACATGATGGCGACAAAGCATCCTCTGTGGCTTGAGGGCTACCAGGCATTAATGAATCGTTTTTCATACAGCCTCCAAGAGTAGTGGTCGTCCTCACAGGTGTGCTATGACAAAGCACTTCTATCTCCCTTTAGTTAGAAAAAACACAATGGCACAGTATTTAGGTGGTATACACCAATGACAAAACAGATCTTTTATCCAAAGGAAGTGCAAAGTGAAATTGTAAAACTGTCATATTTAAAGACAGCATTTTTAAAAGGACATTGACCAAGCACAACATAACATACCCTTCCGGCATATCAAAACTCCTTTGTGTGAAGGGAGAAAGGACTACATTTTCAAGCTTGTCCAATACAGCACTCTCAGTTCTTCTCACAAATCTATAAAGGCTGCTGCTGGTGTCCTGAAAGGGAACATTATTGTACTTCTTCTCCTTGCGAAACACTCCATTCACCACTGTCTCAATCACTCCACACTCCACGAGGGCTTGGCAAATACGCACAGCCTTAAACCGAGGGAAAAGAAGGCCTCTGAAATAATTGTTCTGAATATGAGACTGAACGACATTGACTGCGGCAGAGCCTGTAAAGCAGTTTTTGTGGGCTCGGAGTTGATGCCACCGTCGCTCCACTTGAACTTGTTCTTTGAGATGAGATATAACAGTGCTCCATGAGGGTGTCTGCACTGTGCTGCACATTTTGTCTGACAAAGGTGAAAATACTCTGGTCAGAAGAAAAATCTTGATGCACAATTGTTTAATATGTGACCAGTTATAAAAAGGTGAGGCACTCTTTATCAGAATGTGATTGTGAAGATGACCACCTGAGAAATAGGCTAATAGGCATATAAAGAACTACAAAAGCAGTGAGAGTGCAGACCTCCACCAAGGCAAAATTGGTCATTGATCACTATCCCCATACAAATTCCAGAGGTGTTCACCACCTACTCAAAATGTAATAATCTGTTCCTCCAAACGTTGTCCTACAATTTCAGCCATATCCCTGCAGTGAGTCATCTTGCACATACACACACAGAGAGACAGACAGACAAACAAACGCCGGCAAATACATAACGTCCTTTATGGAGGTAAAATAATGTAACTTAGACTAAACAACTCAAGGATTTTCGATAACGTTAATTAGCCTAGGCCTACCTGGAGGAAGATGAACTGGACTGTACAGCTTCCCCGTGAGATTTAAAGCAGCGGCTCTTTGCCGAATTGTCGCCATGATTTCATTTAAGTTAACTTCAACAATTTTCAAAAAAGGTGGTCTTGAGCCAGTGAACTATCCTCTCTTAAAATCCTCTCTCTTGTTAAGTTAGGCCTACACTTGACACCTGTGCTCCATCAGACCGTGTCCTCGTTCTTGATTGGATTGGCATTTCTGACGCAGTGTCGCCCGCTAGGTGGCGACACTGCGTCAGAAATGCCACCTGAATGGAACTCGAAAGACATGACAGGAGCTGAAGGTAGCAAGGTCCAACCCTTCCCTTCATATTCTCATAAGGGATTTAATGTTTGAATGTAATAAGGAGTTGAATGTTCAGCTTGGTCTTTAGATCAAATAAAGTCTATCTTCTCCACGTTTGAACCACTGATGTCCGCCCGCGTGGACAGAACGCTGTGACAAGATGCTGTACAGTCATTGGTTAGTTGGCAACAGCAGGCAAAAGTAGGTTATTTTTTTATTTATTATTTTTTTTAGCTTTCCTCTGAGGCTCAAATTTTGGTTTTAACAATATTACAAAGTATTATTTGTATTAGTATTGTAATTTCCTTATCTCAATATAAATATAACGCGACTAAAATTCATTGAAGGCCCCTATGAAATGGTGAGTAAGATTTAAAATTTAGCAACATAGTCAGAGGACATAGCATGTTAACTCATTCAACATTAGCATGGTTTGAAGTAATGGAAGTTATTCAAGTTGAATGAGCGAAACAAAATGATGATTTTAGTGTTAGTGTTGTTTTGCTCATTTAGATTTTGTCAAACAGTTTCAAATAGCATGGGTAAATTTTTAGCATGAAGTAGTTAAGGTTTACCTACAGTACCTTGTCTGCAAGGTTAGCTGTGTGATGTAGCTTGAATTCATAGGATAACGCTATTGTTAACATAAAAGTCCTTAATTCTTTAAAAATCCAAAATGGAAATAAATAATTAGCTAAAGTTGTGGAAACTAACCATCATTCCATGGACGCCTTGTATCTAACTCACAGTAATCAAATCTCATCCTGAATTGACTGTCTTTAAGGATGAGGTCATTTTAATAGAGCTGTTTTTGTGAAGTGATGGCTGGATCACCAATAAAGAAAACTGACCCTCCAGGTCAGTTCATAGTCGTCTAACTCTAACAGGGTCATTTAATTCTTGCACATGATTGATCATAAGCACAGGTTACAGTAGGGGTACATCTCAATTCTATTAAAGAATCAGTCAGAGAGAAGACCTCCCACTTCAAACATCGGTTGTGATAAGGACCCAGGGGACCATTTACAGGTCAAATTAAATAACTTGGGCCTATGTAATTTAAACAGAATGGCAGTAATCTGTCCACTCTGTGCTATTGGTATGACCTCTATTAAATTCTCATGAGTATTAGTTCAACCATGATGGGATGGTAGTGTAACTTCTGTGACAGGGGCAGATCTGTGGCAACTTGCCTGAAGGTGATATGACAAAAGTAATTTCAAGACAGTCTTTTACATTGTATGGTCATTTGTTTGTCTTTTAAAATGTTTCAGAGGCAAGTGCATAGTTGTTGTGACTGAAATCCTTAACAAACACCTAGATGGCTCTGAAAATGGCTTCAGGCACAACTAACCAGAGCTCCTTGGTAAGTGCTTTAACATTTTTGCACAGGTGAGTCAGTCTATAAATTCAGGCATAAGACACAGTATAGGAAAATGATTTGTAATGTTTACTTTCATTTTATTTTTATTTTTAAACAATGTACAGGAGATGGATGGTGGCATCCTTTCAGTTCAGGTCCTGGAATTTAAAACAACTCTTCTGGATGTGGTTCAAGAGCTACACATTCGCAGGGTAATAAAATAACTTTCTTCTACATTGATCTAAGAAGAAGAAATGTCATTGGATAAGCCTTTGGCATGTTTGACATTAGCCTGCAGACACACTACTTACATTTCTATAGCGCTTTTCAAGATGCCCAAAGCACTTTACATTGGAAGGGGGACCTCACTAACCAGCACCAATTTAGTGTTTGAAGGTTCAAGGCAAGCCACACTTTTTTGACTATCTGAACATGAGCCAGATGTACCCGCATCAGAGTGAGTAGTCGGGCATGAGCATCCTTGTGAAAAATGGGAACACTTAAAATCTCACCCTGGACATGTTTAAAGACTATAAGAGAGAAACTGATCTATTGCCATCTGCTCACTTTTATTGTTATTGTCATGTTTGTAGAGAAACAAAAGCATTAACCAGTGTGCTCCCAGCCATGCCATTAAAACAACACTTTGTAGTGACCTGCTTTATTGCTTTGAGGTTACAGTGGAGGATGTCCTACAAGACATCTGTGTGCCATTGCTCCCTCTGTGTATGGCTTTCAATAAACTAAATACTCCTCTTGCGTCTGTCACATCAGCTATGTTGAATGGCTTCAATCTCCTGGCAATCTGAAAGACATATGCACAGTTAGAGTGTCCAGTGGAAGCGGAAGCACTGGCCACTGTAAAGTTCCGCTCTCTTCAGTAACACCCACAACTCTTTTGTTGTCCTCTTTGGCTTTGTTGTCAACTGATTCTATTTTTTGCCCTGTATTTCAGCCTGTTTTTATGGCCTAGAAGACCCAGGGCTCTCTCTCTCTCCTCTTGTGATTTACTTGGATTACCAACTTTAATGTCCTTTTTACTGAGCAAAAGCCCTGGTCAATTTATTGTTTCTCGGCCAACTGTTAACAGCTTTATCTAGTGTGCACTTTTAGAGTCTGCCATGGTGGTAGCCCATTTTAATGGGAACTTATAAATAAACTCCTCAAGCTCACTCCTACATGCATATAAAAAGTCACTATGTAGAACGCAATTGACTTTTGCCTACCTTTCAGAGGTGAAGGAGGATAAGGATGGCTTTGCACTAATATCTCTTATCTAATGTACCGATACTTACCCAAAAGATGCACCGTGAGCTGTTTAATCTCTCTCTCTCTCTCTCTCTCTCTCTCTCTCTCTCTCTCTCTCTCTCTCTCTCTCTCTCTCACTCACTCTCTCTGTCTCTCTCA
>JASCQY010000118.1:19629799-19644938 GCA_030264315.1 Sardinella tawilis
TATCTATCTATCTACATATTGTATTATGGAATTACTGTATACTCTACAGTATATTTACAATGGCCTGTGTGGGTATCAATATGTCATACATGCTTGTCAGGTTGAGTCTCTCTCTCTCTCTGTGTGTGTGTGTGTGTGTGTGTAAAGGGAGTGATGAATTCCCTGCAGCACACCCAGCAGTTGCTGCACACACAGACCGTGGCCCTGAGTCGATCTCAGACGGAGCTGCTCGCTCAGAGAGAGGAGTATCAGGTCAGCGCCTTTTTAACCCTCATCTGTCCATGTTCCTTCTCCCCCGACTCACAATAAACACTCGCGCTGAAATCAAACAAAGACCCTTACAAACAGACATCATCCTCACATCAGCATTTTTATTTACTCAGCAGTTAAATAACAATTCCTTACATTCATCTATTGTTTAGGGTAATGCGTTTGACAGCTTTAAAACTTGTCTTACGTTTGCAAGCTGTCAGGTCCTAAATGCATTAGCATTTGTTTATACGCTAAATTGAGTGTTCGCATATTTGAAAATATAAAATCCTAAAATGTTTTAACTAAAACCACCTAAAACAAACTCAGTTTACTATACCACACACCGTCGAGATGTCCCCACGAGTCTTTTGATCAAAGCCCCACTACCCTCTTTGGAACGGTAATGATGTTAATTTATACAAGAGCAGAAATAAGTGATGGAGGCCCCACACAGCCAATAAAGATGATTGAGGATGTTGTATATCACGCTGTGCACATTTAGGAAGCATGAAGTGCAACTGAATAATAGTAAGTGTGTTTATTTTCCCTTTACAGCCTCCTGTCTTTTACAGCCACGCTCTCTCTCTCTCTCTCTCTCTCTCTCTCTCTCTCTCTCTCTCTCGCTCTCGCTCTCTCACTCGTGCACCCGACTGTCCCTTTTCACCGTGGTCTAATTCGCATATTCATTCATTTATTAAATCCATTATTAACATGACACCAGGCAGCTGATTTGTATTGGCGTCCTGGCCTGTTTAGGGCCCTCTGTCTGGTTTAAATAAACACATAAAAATTTATCATTGTATTAAAATTTCCCGGGTGATTAATTTTACGGCCAGGCCCTTAAAAGACAGCACGAGCTGGTCCGGGAAGAAGCCAAGGGGAAGGAGGAAAGATTTGGTCGTCTGAAGGAGGAGTGCAAAAATGACAACATCCTGTGGGAAAAAGAGGTACATGCTCAGAGAGGCACTGAATTACAAATCAGAGAATATATTTCTCCATCAGATATGATGCTGCCAACACATCTGAAGTAGCTTAACAGATGGCCACAACAGAACGAGCATAGAGCAGCGCACATGTGAATTGTGTTTACTGAAAGGGTGCTAAATGCATAGCTGTACTTAGCGACAATGTTTTTTGTTGTTGTTGTTGTTTTTTGTTGTTGTTTTTTTTTTCACCAAACCTGAGTGAATTTCCTCCTGTATTGTGACCCAGAAACAAGTACTGCAGCAGCAGATCCAGGCGCAGCAGGAGGAGCTGAGCTCAGTGAAGGAGGCCTATGAGTATCTCCATGAGAAACACAAGCAGCTCTCCTGTGCCAGGCTACAGGGAGACAACAGACACAGCTTGGGGGTGCAGTAGAAAAGCTAATGGAATCGTATACAGTACATCAATGGAATTGTACACAGCATAAAGCAACACTATGTAACTTTTGAGCACTATTTGAGGTTTCCTTTTTATCAGACAATTTGTTTTGCTGCCACCTCCAAATTCATTTCACTCTACATATAGTCATATGTAGAGTGGATCAACACAAAGCACGATATACAGTAGCTACAGTATCTGTATTGTCATCAGACACCAATTAACATCCTCTAGCATTGCCAGTAATGTTCTGGAAAATCTTTGGAAGGTTTTGTGTGCCCCTTTAGTACAGTTCACTAGTTTCACTCCATAGTCCAAAAATTCCTGTCTCTGGTCATAAATGCTATCCATTATAAATATATGAGGAGCTCTTTTCCAAAACGCTATATATCCATATGTTTTTCTCAGCTAATAGCAGTAAAATCACTGTTGTTTTGTTTGAATTCACTAAGGACAAGTCTGGTAACATTAACCCAGCTGGAATTGTGCCAATGTTACCTAAGAATATAATTTAAAAAAATATGCAAGAAAATGGCATTTAAATGGCTGTTTTGGAAAAGAACTCTTCATATTTCTCATTATCATGCAGCAGTACGGACTGGTGCACGGCACAGATGGGGCCAGCATGCTTGCTGATGGCCAACAGCCAGCAGATGCACACAGCAAAAGTTTGTCCTCTGAAGAACAGATTGATCCCATCAGTGCAACGCAGAGCTGTACACAAGGGAATCACAGCACATTTTCTGAACCTGTGCCAGGTCAGTCTAACCTCCAGCGTTATGTTTACATTGTTCTCTGTGTCTTAAGAATGTTTGCACCATTTCCTGGTACCACATACTGTACTGATGTTGCTTCTTAAGCCAACTCACATGCATTCATATTGAAGGTGTATTTTGCTGTGGAAATGCATTTTAAATACATCTAGCGTCTTTTATTAATGTGTTTAATTAATTAATTCCTGCATCTCTGATCACAAAATTCCCACATCCCTGATCGTTAAAACTGAAATTTTGACAACAGATGAAATTATTGCACCTGCCGAGACTCAGGAATTGTCAACAGAGGACTCTCCATCCACACAACCCTCAAGCTTGCATATAGACACACAGCCTGCTCATGCCGATACACCACCAGCCCATCACTTGGATTTGGAAGAAAACAGTCAGAGCTGCCCTGCTGACCAGTCAGGGCTTAAACAGACAGGAAGTTCCGTTGCCACAGGAAGTTCTGTCGCCCCACTTCTGCCCTCATCTGAAAAGGGCAGTGCCAAAGATGGACCCAGCGATCCAATGACGAGTGAACTGACCAATCCCAACATTAGCCGAACCCCTGGCATCTGTGAGCACAGTCAGCCCAGCACCTCACTGAAAGTTGATGAGCTGTCTCCGGCAGGCAAAAGCAAAAGCAATGACAGCAGCAGCAGCAGCATGGTTCAGTGCAGTGAGGGCCTATCTGTGTCTGAGTCCAGCTCTGTTTATGGTGCTGAGAATGACCCTGGGGCTGCAGGGGAAGCAAAAGGGGAGGGGGAGGAGGACGAGGAGGAGGGGGGAGTCCAGCAGACATTGTGTACCCCTGAGGCAAGACATCCCCAGTCTCCGGATAAGGCCCCAGACGGTCAACGAGTCGCGCCGGCACTGGACTCAGCTTGCTCAGAGCCCCAGTCGCAAACACCAACGGTCCAGCTACAAAGTGACTCCACCTTCCAAAAGGCAGGTGAAAGTGAAAACATTGTTTCTGTTCCTAGGACAGATCAGGCAAGCTGTGATGAGACTATAGAGGTTACAGCTCCCACACAAGTCATCATCAACAACAGCAGCAGCAGCAGCAGCTGCACAGATGTTCCCCAACGTCCACAGACACCCGTTACACAATCACAGCAGACTGCTGAATCAAGCTCCACACAATGTCTGAACCAACTACAGAATGGCTGCCCACAAGTTGGTCTGCAGTCTAGTGATGGTATGAGCGTCTGGCTCCCAGAGCCAAAAGATCTCCATAGCCAGACTGTGGAATGCTCACCTGTGACCGTACCGAATGTGGAAGTAGTCCAATGGGTGAACCCTGAGAAGCCCACTCCAGCTGTAACCGCAGACGCTATATGCAGCTATGTGTCAGCTAACATGGGTTCGCCTGAATTATTCCCTCCAACATCCTCCGTTGCGGAAGCAGACCCACCACAAGTACCCAGGCCCTCCGAAGAACCATGTTCCAGGGATGGCGAAAAGCACCAGGGCCGCATCACTGCAGACACTCGAGTCACACCTCCGACGTCTACCGCAAGCATCAAAACGGGGGGCGATGAGCGGTCACCCTCTCGAGCGATGGAACCTCTTGGCGGCGCCCAGGGGACAACGACGCACAGGTCTTCCTTTGTGTGGGGGGAAGTGCTGGCTAAGAGCCCACAGCTGATGATGATGAGTTTGCACGGTGCAGAGGGCTCTCCGGGTGTCACCCAGGGCAGCGCTGTCTGCACCGTGTCTGCGGCAGCTCCGGGGCCTGCCGTGTCAGAGCAGCGATCTGCAACACCACAGCAGAGACTCCTGGAGATTCCCTCCGCCTTCACGGCTCCTATCTTTCAGCAAGACAGACTTAACAAAAGAGGTGAGTGTCTGATGGCCAGTCGTGTTTGTGTTATCGCATGTGTGTGTGTGTGTGTGTATGTGTGTATGTGTGTGTGTGTGTGTGTGTTTGTGAATGAGTGTGTGGACATGTTACATTCCTTTGTCATTTGTAGTTTGAAGATAATATATATTTGTATACATTAAAATCATATTAAGTATTAAATGCCCTACTCTATAACCTTTTTGTAAAAATTACAGTTCCTGAGACTCAATACTGATGTGCTGTTTTGTTAAAGAAAAAAAAAAAGCAATGTAATCCCAAGATTTCCTGATAGGCTAATGCTACTACCTTGTGTTATTTTGAGCTACTACATGAAGGGATGATTTGCTTTTACCAGATATGAGCTATTTCTTTTAGAAACATTGTATCCAAGATGAATGTTTCAGTTGGCAGGAATTACCCAGGACACACTGCTGTAATTCGAACTCATCCACAATATCTTTGTGTTGTTAAGATTCAGCAGCTAATGTAAGAAGTGCAGGAGGGTCAGAAGCCTTTGGCGTTCACCCAGGCCACAAACGAGACCAGCAGGAGAACTGGAATGCCATCAGACAGAGCCTCAGTGAGATGGCTATGGGGATGGTAAGTCCTCACGCATACACACACACACTCTCTCGCTCAGACAAGAATCACGCAGTCAGCAGCAGACGACACACAGCACTCGCACAATGCATATCAGTTTGACTTTCAATTTCCTGGAGATGTCAGGTCGCTCCGTTATAATTTCTGACGGAAAGCAGCAGGAAGCCGTGGCCCCCTTGTATCCATCACGGCGAAGTGGCTCAGCTCCATTGGGAGCACAGTGGTGGAATCGTGGTAGCGGTCAAGCCTGCCAAGAGAATCTCTCTTCCTTGTTGCGTTCCTCTTCTTCTTCTTCCTCTTCTTCTTCTTCTTCTTCTTCTTCTTCTTCTTCTTTTTCATCTTCTTTGTTTGCAGTATGTTACTTTAAAAGTTTACCCATTTCATTTTGTATTGACACACAAAGCACACACAAAAAGTGACACAGAAGGCATTCAAGCACATAACGTACTTCTGTATATCTGATCCTTAGAGTGAGAAAAAATTCATGCTGTCTCCAGCCAACAGTTGTTTTCTGCTCTTTTTTTGGTTTCCACTGAATTTGCATCCATTTGAATTCCACATTTTTGGCGTCAGAGTAGGAGCAGAGCACAAAGCCACAGTAACAGTTTTTGCGGGCCCTGGGCGGTCCCAGCAGAGCCTGCGTACATGTAGAATTTATTGCCTGTGGGAAGGCACTTCCTAATAATGTTCTGCTACCAACGTTCACTCACACACTCCGTCATTCGATTTCCATAGCCATCAGGCGATGTCACTCTCTCGCTTATTACAACCAGATGCAGCTATTTGCAAGGGAATGGCAGAGAATGCACTTTCTGGAGAGCAGGGAAAGGAGGGATCTCAAAAGTAGTTCATAGCCATGGAAGAACAGATAGAGGGATGGTATGATCTCCAGTTACTACTGCACATAAAGGCCAACACAATAAAGTGGGGAGAAGTACATTCTCTGCCATGTCTCATTAACTGAGTGGGGGTGGGTAAGCGATGATGGCGGATCATCTCCCGTTTGCTTCCCTCATGAGCCAAATATGACCCAGAGATTGAGGCGAAGGAGAAGTAACTTGAGCGGGGAGTGTTATTTCCATCAGCGGTAAATCACACAGGCCTCTATTGACTCTGAAAGGAGCCATTACATGTCATGACGGCCCGATCCTGATTTCTCGCTAGGAGAGCAGATTGTCCATCCCCTTCAGCTCCCCAGCGAGTGGCGCAGTGGTGGCAGCAGCAGCGGCAGCAGCATCATCTCTCTCCGGGGGTAATGGTTTGCGACAGGATTGTCCTCCCTCAAGATCCCTTACCCACCCACGACGCCACATGGGCCACGCGAACCTCAGATCGCCAGGCCAGCCAGTGGATGAGGGCCGAACACAAAGCTCGCAGGCCAAACAGGAGCGACCCCATAACGACATCCGTGCCCAGATAGCAAAGATCGAGCAGTTTTTGAGCTCCGAGGGGGCAAGCCTTCCCAAAAAGTCCAAAATGGAGGAGAAAGAAGATAGTGAGCTGTGAAAGGGAGCGAGCAGATCTGTATCACAAATACATATGTTCTAGAACAGTCAAAGACACAAACATGGCTAGTTTTTGCTTCCCTATGAAAATCTACATTTGCCTTTCTACATTTGAATGCTTACACTGGGGAATGTCTCATGACCTGAACAACCCTAGTTTTTAAAAAAATGGACTTCAAGGTGTTTTATTATTGTAGTATTTTTGTTCTATATTATTATCTTAGTATGTTTGTTATGTATTATTATCTTGTTATGTATTATTATCTTAAAATATTTATTCAGATAATAGTAGTTCTGTGTCCTTCAAATGACTCGAGGCTAATGTTGTCTGTTGTATTTAAACTGTTTTCTGTATTATCACTTAAAACTGATTTGCCTGAACACTGACTGGCCAAACATTCCTATGAATAAAACACTTTTTTCTCATGTGAATTAGTTGTAGTACATACCCTAGCATTGCACCTGAATGAACTATAGCCCAACTCCTTGAAGTTAGTGGATTTGTATCCTGTTGCTCCTCTGTGAAGTAATCAGACTGTTGGCAACAGCTGTGGGTAGTCCTCAGTGATGTAATTAACACTAATTACAGTCAGGACAGTGCCAGGGCCACTCTGAACATTTAATGGCCACAACATTCATTTGCATGTGTGGCACTCATAGCATAGCTAACTTGGCCTACTAATTAGAATACCCAAGTAACAAGAATCAATTAGCACACATTAGCCTAAATTAACAAATGCAAATGAAGCTCTCATTAAGTTTATGTCCTGAGTGAGGAGGCTGTGTAGACCATATGGACACATGTTAGGGCGATACAGTTGACAACTTGTGCCGCATGTGACGGCTCCCGGTCCAAATTAACAAGTAGCTAGTTTATGTGCCACAAACATCTGGTAGTCCCAAAGAAATTAGATGGCTCTTTGTCACGCTTCAAGTTAAATATTCACCTCAAATGGCCCAGGAACTGCTACAGCACTACACAAACTTAACTTAACTAAATGCCACTGAGCATAGGATTCTTGACCAAAAAAAAAAAAAAACCTAGAACATGAGTACTAACTATTGAGATTGTTTTCCTTCTATGAAATTAGGCCATTACTATACTCATATTGCCCAGTTAATTTTTATTCACTCTTACACAAACCAAGAAATTGGACAAGCAAATGTTCCCTGGAACAAAATTAAAAAGCACCCAGCAAAAAATGATGGAGCAATAATTATTCTTTTTTCTCTCTCTCTCTCTTTGATGATGGCACAAGGTCTCTCCAAGGTCTATCTTAATACACTTACTCATTACGAAGATGTCAAAATGTTAATGTCGTCATAAAGAAATCTTATGTGCGTGCAAGCCTTTGCCAGCAGAGTTGACCCTTATCCTTAAGGGGAGTGGGCAATATGGAGGGTGTAATTTTAATACACACAAAGGATTATGAAGTGACGGTCCTTTGAAACAGTCAATTACACTTGAGCGTGGGAGGGTACCTGGTGTTAATTACCACTGGGTTTTATATAGTGTGTAAATAAAGAGCCTGCTGACACTCACATTCCATCACTGCGTCCTGAGTGCCAAAGCAAATTAGCTGGGCCCTTGTGTGCTCCACTGGGTCCTGTGCATTCATTTAACACTAGAATAACACTCGCCAGCAAACAAGGGGAGAGTACGTGGGGGAGGGAACGGGAACCTGGCCCCTTGTCTCCTAACCCTACCTGGCTGGCCCTGCCATTTTAAGGCCTGGAGCCTCACTGTAAAGGAATTAGCTGCGAGGGTGCAGTTCTTTGTTATTGCAGACGAGTGGGCTTGCAAAATTAAGAAGATAAACACTTTTATTCTTCTGACTCAACTTTAAATGTTGACATTAGAGTTGACTTGGTAAAATGGATTAAAAGTAATTATCCACTGTGCATGACATGTCAGTGAATCAGTGTAGCTGAAATACTGCTCACACCTGTATCTGGTTTTAAGGTAACAATAAAAGATCTGGCCTTGTCTCATTCTATGACCCACTTCTGTTTTTAGCTACCAGCTAAGCACTTAAAATGTGAAAATGCATACAGTAGCAATAAACTAGTCACGATAGTATAGGCAAGAATAATTCATAATGTCCTGTTTTGGATATACAGTAATACTTTGTCAAGTGCATTGGCTTTGTAAACAGTATCATTGCTAATGGAGTGATAAAATTTAAACATAAGATGTACCAGCTGCAGTGGCTGATAAAAAAGTGTATTTACACCCCTGGTCACATCCAAATTAGATGACGCTTTATGTGGCCTTTGAAACGTAAAGAGTTATACAGAATAGCCAGAGAATGTAGTAGCTTTGGCAATCACTTTGCTGTACTGAAGCTGAATGGAATCAAATGTATTAAATGCTATTGAAAAACCTAAAGAAAGGTTTGTTTTACCTTGGGTGATAATTTACTTTTGTGAGTACCTTATATTAATCCCTCGTGAGGATTTCTAAATAGCCTTGCAAGTATTCAAAGGCTCCTATCGTCATTTCAAAAACAAAGTGGTTGTAAAATCATCAGACCCCTGCAGACTTTTTTCCCGTAAAAAAAAAAAAAAAAACAGTGTGTTTCTGTGCAGGCCTGTGGATGAATAACTGTCCTTAGGCTTCGTGTTTTGTGAGATTGGAGAGGAATGACTACCCTTCTGCTCTCCCTCTCTCTGTGCACGGCTGTGAATCACCCGATTTCAGCCTCGTCTCATCTTACTCCTCGCAGAGAGAAGAAAAGATAATCCCTGCCTGCCCACTACTGTCAAAGGTCAGCAAGGTTTAAAGTTCAGCATCCACATCATTTATAAGGCCTTAAATAAGCCTCGGCACTTGTGTTGGGACAATGTTGCTGCGCGTCTTCTCCTAGTTATTAATCTTTTAATTACCAGGACGTCCTGGAGCAAATCCTCCAAGTGAGAAATGTGAAAGTGAGGGCAGTGCTCAGCGGAAGGCCCCTCCAGATTGAATTATACTCCTCAAGGACCACCATGGCAGCCACATACGCTCTTAATTTGAAGCCATCGCATTGGTACATGATACTCCCACTGACAAGAGGTCTGTCACCGATGCCTATATATCTGCGGGCTCGAAACACACACACATGAAACACACACACACGTATGCATGAAAAAAAAAAGCAGTTGTGTTTTTGCGAACACACTGAAAGGGACGTGCTTCTATATGGGCAGTGATTGAGGGAGGATGCCGAGTTGGGTCTTAACCCGCATGCCGTCCTGCATT
The DNA here is from genome assembly GCA_030264315.1 of Sardinella tawilis. Classification (NCBI taxonomy): domain Eukaryota; kingdom Metazoa; phylum Chordata; class Actinopteri; order Clupeiformes; family Clupeidae; genus Sardinella; species Sardinella tawilis. The sequence goes on from JASCQY010000118.1 coordinate 19,639,364, forward strand.
AGCCACGTCCCCATTGAGGTGTCAGCCCATAAGTCTCCCACAGAGGGACTCTGTGGGCCGAATGATGGAGAACGCTTCTTCACTCCAGGGGATCTTGTAAAACTGCCATTACCCCACAGCCCAATGCTCCCAGTCTGGGCCTTTACTTCAGATTTGCTCGGCACCCAGGCTAAATCATGGCGCATGAATGGCATGCCAAGTCCCATTAGGAAACAAATGGATTTGGTTACTACTTTCTTTAGTAGGGATGGATATATTTTGGATTATGCTACAATATGTGAATCCAAAATAAATTTCAGGTATGCTGCTTATTAGTCAGGCAGAGTTTATGTTGTCAAGGTGATCTTAGAATGTGTCACATTCTTTGTTTATGAAAGGAAAGCATAAAGTATTGAAAGCAAAGCAAGTGATAAGAATTCCTATCTGTGTTGGATTAGGCTGAAAGATGTGGTATATTTGGGTCAACAATATTGAAACAAATCTTGACAAACTAACTGTGTCTGTCCAGGCTGATATTAGATGGGGAGAGAGATTAAAGACTGTGGTGCAATAATGACATCAAGAATTAATACAAGCCACTGCCAAATGTATTACTTTAAACATAACTGGAACACACCCTTAAAATATTTGCAATAAAATACTTCATGTGTTTCACAATAGGGCTCAATGAAACAGTAAATAAATCTGTTCGAGCATTTAACCACCAGGTTTGCCAGCACTATAATGTGCTACATTCTATTAAAGGATTTATTACAGGTTCAAAATTGTGCTTACACACAGTTGTGTGCAAAGGTTTGGGCATCCTTGAGCGCATTCTGTAAATGCAGCCTTTGCCATAAAGGATAAATGAGCACTTCTGTAAATGTGTCTGCATTGTGTAAATCCCAGAAAGTAGCAGATAGCTTTGAAAGGACATGAAAACATTTCAAAGTAGCATTTGAATAAAGTAGCATTTCATAATAATGGCCCTTTATAGTTGGTGATCTGTTCAGCTTTGAGTTTTCCTAGCAGTCAGGAAACCTCATGCAAATAAAGTTTAGAATCTATTCTTCTAGATATCAGGTAATTCAGAATGCAAATATGCAGTGACAAACTGTAGCCCATAATATGTTGGTTTGTATAACAGAACAAAACATAGCTTCCGGGTGTCTGTAAAACTCATTTGCTAACTGTATGCCAAAATTAGATTTTTATTAGGCAAACAACTTCATAGCTTAAGTTTATATCACTTGTGTGATTTGAGTGCAACTATATAGGGACTCTTTTGAAAAGTTGACTTATGTGTTGTGTTGATGTGTGTTGTGTGTTGTTGGCTTGTGCCTTGTTTAAAAGAAGAAAAAAAGTCCATCTCTGTTTTCAGTAGTGCTGGACACTTCCCCTCAGAATCGATAGCGGCTCTCATCCGACAGGGCAACGTTTGGCTGAGCCCTTGGTATGCTAGAGAGTGTGACTCCCAGATCCTCAGGGATGGGCCTAAGCTGTCAAAGGCCGTTACGTCTGCTCACTGATGGGAAACCACAGAGTGAGGAGCAGGTGCCTTCCGTCACAGCGCCTCACAGGGTTCACAAGGCCTCTGTGAACCTCTGAGTGCTGACCTTCGGTACCTGGTCTTCAGGCAGAGGGAGATGAGTTGAGTCAGATTACTTTACATTCTAGGCAAAAAAAAAAAAACCCTCAGCAAAACCACAGTGCTTTTCAGCAAGGAGAACTTTTGATCGCTTATTTAACAAAAGGAAAAATCGGAGGGAGTGGACGAGGTTCTGACTACCTGCTGTCCACACGTGGGATGTTAACAGACTGTGGTCGTTTCATCTGAAGTTGATTGAGCTTTTGTGGCAACCTTGAGCAGTTCGTCAAGTCGCTTTAGCTAACAACGTCTTGAGTGATGCGGACGAAGAATTTGGCAGTGGGTCAGTTTAAAAATAGTGGGAGGGAAACAATGGCCTCCAATGAGCCCTAGATGAATGACCCAAAGCTCAACATCTAATGGCCAGCCAGATTACGGGAAAAAATGAGGTCAAAGGTCAAAGATTGAAATCATCGCAGTTCCTGCGCTGGTGGTGCCACTGTGTACATTTTTCCATTCTGCCGTCTTGATAAGGGGGAAAAAACTTGATTTATTTGTGTTATGTTTATTTCTAGTAATCGTCTGAATCAGCCTTTCAATTATGATGCTTTATGACTTCCTCGGAGCTGGGACAGAATTGATGTGACTCTTAGCTTTGACAAGAGACCGTTTACGCTAAAGACTTTGTTGTCAGACAACTTCCCATCCAGTCCAGTTCCTTTATTATTATCACACATTCGCCTTCAGTCTCAAGCCATTTTCTGTATTTCACAGTAACTCAGTGATTGCAAGTTGCATCATTAATTATCAGCTTAGGAATGCACCAGCCTTTTCATCTTAATCTCCAGAGCAAGGGCCAAGACACAGCAGGAATTCTGATGATTTAGCTCGCTTTGACCTAATCACTCTTAAACGCAGTACAATGGCAGTGCACAATGATGGATCACCTCCTTGTCACTAGGGAGTGTTTATAGTGTCTTCTCTGACTCACTGAGCATGGTCCCAGAGAGAGAGAATAACACCAACGCCATGGGCAGCCTTACCAGCCTACAAAAATAAAACCAACATACATGTGTTGCTTGATGGATCAAATAACACTTCAGTCCCAAGAATAGGTTTGAATGTGTTATCGGTCTTCTAAATTTATTTACATTATTTGTCCAATCCAAGAAATTTCCCATTTTATTGTAGCAATAGACAGTTAAATCCACAGTGCAATACCAATTTGCTATTTTGTTGTGAATACCTAAAAAATGGCTCTATAGCTGTGCCACTGGTCTACAGAAACGTCTGTAGCACTGATAATTAGTGAGTTTTGTGATAGCAGGCAGTGACGCTTTCTCAGTGGAAAGCCCCCACATTAAGGAGAAAAAGGGAGAAAAAAAAATAATGACCAGCCAGTGAACCCAGACACAGTCAGAGACATCTCTCGGCATGTAACTGTATGCCTGTTAGATTTCTTGCCAAATGATCTGGCTAGGAATGCCTAGTTAGCTCTGTTAGACCCAGGTTCCTATCAGCAGACCTCTGAATTATCAGGATAAAGTGCCTTACGGACAGGTGTTGGAGACGTAGTGTTTGCCAGAATTTCATTAAAAAAAAGTTATTGCTGCACGTATACCTCAAATGTTTGAATGCCTATTCATTCACCACCCAGTGTAGGAATTGGTGCCATTTAAAGGGCTGTGACTATTTTCAATGAGTCATACTTTTTTCTTTTTTCTTTTTTTTTTTTTTGCAAGGCTGATATGCACTCCCTTGCCAAGAGAGTCTGACATTTTGCACTTCAATGAACCCTTGTCCTTGGTGGTGATATTTTCAATTTAAACACTGTAACAATTTGACGTTTATCAAAGCAGTTTGCACTCCGCATTTATTATTACCAGATTTTGATCCCCCTGCTGAAACAGCCCTGACATGTTGCTCAGTGCAGAGTTCAGCACTCTGGATTTGGCAAAAGATAAGTACTTTGCGGTGATTTGTCGACCTGGTATTCAATTCCCACTAAACTGATGCTGCAGCATTCGAACACAGAGATACTATCTTTGAAGAAATGTCCCGACCAAACATAATTTCTTCTCTCTCTTGGAGCCAGTCCAGCCGCTCAAGTTTTCCCTTCCCATAAACTCAAGTGGAGCTTGAAAAAAAAAAATCATCTGTAAAGATTGATAGCGTGTTCTTAGGATATAGAACTCTTCGTTTTTATAGTACAAGGGTCTCTTTTTTTCCCCCACAGTGTTTTACCGAGCACTCGAGTAGAACTCGACATGATGCATTTACTGGGAGCTTACTCCAAAACCCAAAGCACAGACAATAGTGCTTTATCTTTTTTGTCCAAAATGTAGACATTGCATTTTTTTTTTTTCTTACAGCGCAATTTTCTCTTTGGATGTTTTGGTCTGAGTGTATCACAGTGACATCGCTTTTGATGGGTCTATAATTAAAGCTTATGGGAGGCTTTTTTTCCACCCAAACTCAAGGATGCTTTGCAGAAGACATACCAAGATGTGCTAATTAATGAACTTGCCGCTGGTGGTACCACTCTCCTTGGTGCACAGTTGGCAGGCTTCTCCAAGAGTCTCAGTGTTTAGGTAATGTTGGATTGGTTCCCATATCCGCTGAAATGCTGAATTTCACTCCATCCAGTCTTTTGAAGGAGATCCAGGCTTCTACATACTTCAGTAAGTCAAGGAAGTATACATAAAGGGACTCCAGCCTAATCTTTTGTGATTCCCACCAAAATCTGCTTCAGACTTCCGCATATTGTTATTATTTATGTGTAGACCACTGAAACTAAAAATATAAAAAAAGGAAAACAACCCAAATATTCTGAGTTGGTTAGTTTTGTAAAGATACCAACTTGCATATGGAACGATAGCTTTCATATACCCAGCTGTCATCCCAGTGTGTTCTTTTTTCCCCTTTTTTTCCTCAAGGCCACTAAGATGACAGTATCGTTTTCTGAATTCCCCTAGTATTTTTTTTTTCTTTCTTTCCGGCCACCTGTGGTGATTTTTGCATCTGGGCGCATGGCATTCTGTCCTGGCGGCTGTGCTGATGTGAACGGGCCCCTGCTATCAGCAGATAGCGCTGAAGGGAGGGAAGAGAGCTTGAGCCCCAAGGCCTGAACAAAAGATGGCTTCATCTCTCACTTGAAATTGCCCATCTTATCAAACCGCCCTTTTTCATTTTTGGAACAGACTTTGAACTGTTGGAGACAGTTAAGCATATAACACCAGGTGGATGGAAATGTGGTGTGGGGTGTAGCTGGATTCTGCCATCTAAAAATGGAGGCACTTCATGCAGGTGTTTAAATATGTGTGCAGTTTTGAGTCAGCACTTGTATTACTGTTGTATTGCTGTTGGTATTATATCAATACTCCCAACCTTTGTTCATAATGCTTTTACATTTTATTTGTATCATTTCTGCAGTCTGTTTACTAGGAGCTGTCATGTCCAAGTGTTTTGTGTGAGCTTGCGCTGCCACAACCATGTTAGAAGCACAGTGGCCCCTGTCATGGACTGAGGCTGACCATTCCTCATCCCCTTTAAATACTCTCAGAGGACTTCAGCGGCCATCCATCAAAGAGCGGAAAGTTGTTGGGAGCTTTGAGTTAGCCTGCCGAACAAATGAAGTCGGTGGAGACTCTACCTTGACGTCGGCTCTCTTTGATGCAACTGCTGGGTGTAGGAAAACAAAATATTTTCAGGGTCACTTGGACTGCTTTGTTTTTTCTATGGCCAGAGACCACTTGGGCATAAGTCAGATAGGTTTTATTTTAAGATAATTTGTTGTTTGTAGAGTAAAAAAGGGCTTTGAATCTCCCAGGGAGCCATTATTTGTGTGCGCTATTTTTTAAGGACGAAGCGTTGGACGTTTACAGAATGCCTTGGTGTTCCTTAGGGACTTAGAGGAACCTATGCTCCTTTTTCAAAACTGAAAGAAGAGAGGAAGCCTTGTGAGTCTGCACTTCTTTCAGAAGAAAACAGAGATGTCTAGAGAGAGAG
>JASCQY010000118.1:19657534-19670802 GCA_030264315.1 Sardinella tawilis
CACTTTGTTTTACCAGTTTGGAATTCCTCATTCAGATAAAATGGCAGGACGGAGGAGGAGGAGGAGGAGGAGGAGGAAGAAGTCGTCCCATCCGGCAAACTTCATAGGGCTGTTTACTCGCTCGTATGCCTGAGATGACTCAAAATGAGCTCGCATTCCTCGCATGCCTTCAGTGTGTTGTGCTTTCTTTTCTCACTTTAGGGAGAACACACTGATTCAAAATAGCAGAGTTTGCGTTGATAAGGGGAAGCGCGTGCGTGTGAGCGATAGAGAGAGAGAGAGAGAGAGAGAGCAGTTGAAGAGAAGGAAAGAAAGAAAGAAATAGAGGGGCGGCGAAAGACAGAAAGAGAGGGAGAGAGTAAGAGAAGTTAGGGAGCTTGGCACCAGTAGCAGTCAGTTTTCCTTTTGTTAAATATACTGTGTATATATATATGTAAATACATATATATATATATATATATATTTTTTTTTTTACTGTCCCTTCATTCTCAGTCTTTTTTGGTTCTTCAAATGTCATAAACAGCTCTGATAATCTTCCCTGGAACGCCGGAGCTGGGAAGACTCAGATCAAAAGCTCCGGAGGCCGTTCTGTGATCGCACGCCTGGTACCAGCAGCCCTGTATTTACAGAGGGTAGAGGCAGCGCTCGCTGCCGTTTTTAGCTCCGACCCGACGGGGGTCTGGATGGAATAAAAACATGTCCACTTATCAAAAGCTCCAGCTCAACGCAGGTTACTGATCCTCTCTAAACTATGAGAGGGAGATATCCAAATGGCCAAACCAAACAAAAACAAAACTGTGGCCAAATACCCATCAGAGAAGACGGTCAGTCAACCACAACTAACCCCACCCCCGCCCCCCCCCCCCCAAAAAAAAAAATGGAATGGTGAATTGAGCAACTACTGTGCAGTATCACACAGTAAACAGAAGCATCTTGGCCAAATTACCCTGCACCGTTCAGCTAAATCCTCGGGGTGAGAGCGCACATATAAATCAGACGTCTAATGTTTCTTTTTGCGTACACATTGTCAAAAAGCAAGGGGATTATCTGCACCTGCACACTGTTACGTAGGTCAGCGCAAGCCCACCAGAGTTTGGCTGTAAAGTCAGCTCTGGTAGCATTGGAAAGGATGGGGGGGCAGGGGAGGATATGTGTGTGTGTGTGTGTGTGTGTGTGTGTGGGAGGGGGGGTTTAGCACTGCTTGGTCAAGAGTGGAGAGAGTGTGAAAAGAACTGTAGGCCATCAGCACAGCTCAGCTCAACTCTACTTTTCTCTTTTCTCTGGTACTCTCCTCTCCTCTTTTGTCTTGTCTTGTCGTCTCTTCTTTCCTCTTCTTCTTCTCTCTTTTCCTCTCCTCTCCTCTCTGTCCCTCTCTCCTCTCTTCTCCTCTGCTCTGCTCTGAGTTGTACCAGGCACCAGAGCTGCCCAGCCGCCCGTCCCGCTGGCGCTGTGATGAAACACTTGAGTGTCAGGGGCGCTGTGCATAAATCTTAGCTATGTGTTTGGGCAAGCACCTGGCAGGGTAAAGAATGGATGGCCCCAGAGCCTGCCATCGCTTTTTCTTTTTTTTTTGTATTTTTAATAATGTATGGCCACTTGCGTCCAAGAGGCACTCCCTCCCTGTGTGATTAACCGATGGCCACGCTGTTGAGCCTGGGCAGTTTCTCGGTGCATGTCACATTCATTAGCCGTTACCCAGGATGCATCACTCAAAATTGGGAAAGGGGGGGGGGGGCATTTTTCAATCCTAGCTTGGACTCCTGTTGAGATCTACCTTTCTTTTCTCCTCTCTGTGGTAATGTGTTTTAAATGGGAGTTTTTTTTAATGTAGTTGTCTCCAGCTGCCAGTGTTGCAGAGGAATTAACAATTATATTTTTATTAAAACTCTCTCTCTATTTGTTTGAATCCCCAGCAGCGATAATTTATACCAAATGGCATCTCCGCTGGAATGCATGGCATGGAACCCCGTTAACACGCTGGCTTCGACCATTAAGAGGTACGTCAACGTGACCCACTCCTGTCATCTGAGAAATTCCTCTTTGCTTGGGATTAGCAGTCATTCATCTTAGCAATGGCCACAGGATAGCAAAATAGCAGTCGGGCTGGACAGCTCGTCCTCATTAAATAGCCCAGTTAACCAGGCACTCATAGTGTCACAATGCATGAGAGAGCTGCAACCCTTAGTCGGTTTATGGGCAGAAATATAAGATATGGGCGTACAGATTTATCAAGGTAATCCAAGAAGGTAAGTGAAGAACAGTGGGTGGCTGTTCTCAATGTAGTGGTGCATGGGCTTTAATTTAGAGCAATCTAAGATCAAGACAGATCAGGACAAAACTCACCCTCAGAAAAAAGAACACTAAATTACCAGCCATACAAAATGTGTGTTTAACGACTCTTAAAACCGACATATTCAAACTACTATTTATAGAGGTTTCCTTTATTCTCATACAGATTTATCATAGATACAATCCAACCACAAATGAATTAATTATGCATTATACAACTTGTGTGAAGACCGGTTGTTAGGCAAGTGTTATCTCAATATACTACTGAATAGAATTAAAACAGAAACAATGAATAAATAGGCATTTGTCAACGCTTGCCAAAAAAAAAACACACAACAAAAAAAGACATGACTGTCCTTGACAGAGTTTGAAGCACTAACCTGGAAAGCTTGCCTTCTTTGTTACGGTTGCATAATGCAACTCCAAAATGTCTAAATTTAAGCCCCGACTTGTCTGCTTACATGCTCATGCCAGCGGTCATGTGCACGCTGTGTGTGTGTGAGGGTCTTTGTGTGTGTGTTTATGTTTGTTGGTGTGTGTGTGTGTGTGTGTGTGTGTGTGTGTGCATACTGTACAGTATGTGTGTGTGAGTATGTGTGTGCGTGTGTGAGAAAAAGAGAGAGAGTGACTGAGTGCGTGTATTTGTGTGCATGTGTGTGTGTGGGTGTCAGTTTTGTCTGCCGGGGGGAAATGTATCCTGTCATATATTTCCCAGCGCAGAGTGTCAACCTTGACCAGGCCGGGAGAAGGGAGCGTAGGAAAAGGGGGTCTCTCTCTCTTGGCTGGGAGCTGGTGGAAGTTGCCTGGCTAATACAATGGGACGACCCAACCCCTGGGAACAGGGTCCAGCATCCCGTCCTGTGTGCCACGGCACATCTTTGTGTGTGTGTGTGTGTGTGTGTGTGTGTGTGTGTGTGTGTGTGCGTGTGTACGTGATGCTCCAGGAGGCTGTGACCCTTGTGCCTTACGACCCCCCCCCCCTTTCCCCCTCAATTAAAGACAAATAAATAAAATAAAAAATGAAAGCACACCGAGACAGAAAATCCGGGTGACTGGATGATTAATCCTCTGCTGAATGCGAGAGTGAGTGTGAGCGCGGCAGCGACAAGAGGCCAGCCTGTGGAAAATCAGACTCACACAGAGCCCATCTCAGACGGAGAACGCAGCCAGAGCCACGGTCAGAGCCAGAGCTCGGATTCCGATTCCGATTCTGATTCCTGTGGTTCTACACCAGCCAAGTGCTGACAGCCCCTCCACCACCACCCCCCGCCCACACACACACACACACACACACACACACACACACATGCCCCTACCCTCCCTTCCTTCCACCTTAAGCATACGACCCAGCAGCAGCAGCAGCACCTCTGTCCCAAGGCCAGGAGCCCAGAGCTGAGGCACAGTCACAGCCACAGTGGCTGCCTGCCTCTCCATTCACGCTGCATACTCGGCCTCCACACTGCACAGCCTCCCTCCACACTGCTAGCGAGTGAAAGAGGGAACTGCATGGAGATTTATCACAGGATGCCGTCTGCACTGTCCCCCAGTCTGGGAGTCTTACGGCGCACGGCAGAGAGACAAAGGCAGCTTTATGCCGCGCAGACAAAGTTGTTTTATTTTATTTTTAGCTATGATTGAAAAGGGACACAAATCCGGGCCCTCCTACCGTCCAAACTGTTGAGCAAATCTCTAAATTTGTGCTGTAGTCAACAGAAATAATTAATCATTTTTCAAAAATTCATTATTTCCCAACATCACCTAAAGAAATATGAGTCATCAGATATTAACAGGAAGTCCAAAACAGATAAAACATAAAACTGATAAAACTGTTACAGACATATTTCATGACTGAAATGAGCTTCCAACAAAACAATTTAAATTCATGAAAATTATGTGATATTAGCTCAATCTTCTGTTGAAAACCCTTCCCTGGCGCTGCACAGACATGACACCGGCACTCTGTGTGACACACGGTAGATTCTGAGCTGTGCTAAGCTAAGTCTGAGTGCAGCTGTCTGTCGGCATTAAATGCTGCTTCCCTCCCCGGCTCTCCCGCGCATCCGCGACCTCGGCGGACGAGAGGCCTTGGGGCGTACCGAGGGGAGGGAGACGTTCGCTAATCCAGGGTCACTGGTAGGGGACCAGGAGGTGAGCGAGCATTCCGACTCCCGGATAAATCTGAGAGCGCTACACAGTCCCCCATTCATCTCGTCCCTCTGGGCCCCTACCTGGGATTGGGGAGCTGGATATATGGAACTAAAGAGCAGAGAGCAATTTGCCCTACTGTCAGACTGAATTACAGGGTTTCTTCTTCCCGTAAGCTTTACGGAGGGATTTAGTTTGCACAGCATGTGTCAGCTAAACACAATTCAACTGTTCGGTGACAGACGCAGGAGCGGTGAGCTGGTTTGGTTTTATGTCAGGCGAATTGTTATTGATACTTAGTTGAATTAATATTACATTGTAATAACACAATATATCCTTGAACTCTGTGCTGTGCACTGGAGCATTTTATCACTGCTTTACTTTCAATTGCATGCCTCATTAAACTGTTTGTTTTCCCCTGTGAGTTTCCTGAACTCCCCACTGCCTATCCTAAAACTGAGTTGTTCTGTCACCTCCATAGCCATGCCCCGGGTTACGAGAGCGACCCCAGCACGCCCATGGTGTACAGCTGCAGCACGCAGTACCGGTTCCACACGCACGGCGTCTTCCGAGGCATCCAGGTCAGTCAGTCGTCACTCTCTCTCTCTCTCTCTCTCTCTCTCTCTCTCTGTCTCTCTCTCTCTCTCTCTTTCTCTCTCTCACTCACTCTCTCCCCCTCTTTGGGGGTGGAGGCAGAGGGTAGGGGGAGCAGGGGGTGGTTGTGGGGGGGTGGTGACTTGCTGCCGCAGAGAGAGTTCATGCCGGGGCCGGCGCTCGCCTGCACACTCCAGCGCTGCTACTGCAGGCTTGGGGGGCCAAGGTCGGGACAAGAGTGCCAGCGGAGAGCAGAGCAGAGCTGAGCCACGGGCCTCAGCAGATGGAGACGGCGTGTTCCGCTCAACAAACACACCAGAATGCCAGGGCATTACATGTATACTCCACCAACGCCGAGTGTGGAGACAGGAGTGTGAGAATGTGGGCACAATACAGAGACAGGGCAGAGGAGAAGAGGAAAGAAAGGAATGAAAAAATAAATGGAGGACAGAAAGAAAGAAAGAAAGAAAGAAAGAAAGAAAGAAAGAAAGAAAGAAGGAAGGAAAGAAAAGAGAAAGAAAGAAAGGTTAAGAAAAACGGCTGATGCAATGAAATTGTTATGTGAGAGGAAGCAGGACTTTGCCAGAGTGCTTGAAACATTTAAAAGGCATTTTGGGATGAAAAGAGAAGAAGAATCACTTTCAAGAAGTCCATTAGCAATAAAGATACAGTTTCCATAGCCAGGCCTGCACTAATAAATCATTAGCTCCTAATTAATGTCCGCCAGAGGCTTGAAAGCACTGCTAGCAGAGATAGTCCAGAGCTGCCCCGCTCCTTCAGACGAGGATGTTTTCCCTCAACGTCTCCAGGTTCTTTTGTCCCCTCACTGTTCCAGAAAGAGCTCGACTAAATAATACACATCTCATGAGAAATGCTGTGCGTTAGGGTCGCCATAAGAAGCCACTGAAAGATCTGTCCCCATGTAAAATGATATACCTTTGCCAGATAACTTGTGCTATTCAGACTTGACTGTGCTCCCACTGAGAGCCTCAGAGCTCGGAGCTCAGAGAATTTCGGGTAGACAGGGTGCCCTGACTGTTGGGTGTTATCAGTCCCATGGGACAGATAAGACGGGACGGGAACAGCCGTAAAACACTTTAAGTAATTTACTTATCAATAGCACTTAACATACATTAATTACCGTGGCGGTGTCCAGAAACGCCATTATGCTAAGCACAAGCTAATGAGGAGCAGATGGGACCGGGGGGGTCTAGGAGGGGAGTGGGGGTGGGGGTGGGTGAGGGTGAGCTGGGGCAGATTGGCGCAGATCTCTAATAGGGTCTGTTCAGCGCCTGTGACTAACAGCCGACATTTACACAGTAAATCAGAGGCCGGCCTTAATCTGCGTGATCACACAGCTAATTCCAATATAATTAGACCCCCCAGCCCTCCAAATGATAATCTATTAAACGCACACTTACGGAGAATTGAGTTGTTCATTTGTCCTCTGCGGAAGGACCCTGTGTTGAGTTCAAGAACCCTTTTTTATGTGCAATCTGTTCTCCCTGACATTCACTCAAGAACCAGCTGGGCCAGACACGGCTAGATCTGGCGCGGACGAGGGCCAGGCCCGTTCCTTCCTGGGTACGGTTTAGGGCCTTTAGAGAGTGAGGACTGGTGTTAGGGAGTGTGTTGTCACACATGTTTTTTAATCATATAGTGCCTAAAGCAAGCAGTGCAAATCTCTGACTCTCCTGACCTAATGGCATTCTTTGTAAGTCTATGTAATAACTCATACGATAATTTATTTTATTTATCTGTGATTATCTAATGTAGCAGCTAATTCTAAAAATGATCCGCAAGCCACAAGTTTTTTCATCTGGATTCGGGGCAGCTGGCTCACAACTAAATGACTTAAGTGTAGCAAATGTAACTTGGTTAGCAAGTACGTCACTTTAGAGAGTGTTAGTCCTGATGCTATGTATGGGAACTGTTCCCGGGGGTTACGATAGATATTTTTACGGTAAATAAGCCCCACTGCACTGAGACAGATGGCCATGGCCCTGAGACGCTGCAACACTGTAGCAACTCTGTGAGAACCAGTGTGTGGTGTGAGCTTTGAAATGTCACCTTGTTTGTGCTGACGTGCGCGGCGCGCTAATGTGTACTCCTCGCTCCTCTCTCGCTAGGATGTCCGCAGAGTGCCCGGCATCACCCCGGCCATTGTACGCTCCTCTGAGACCAATGAGAAGAGGCCGTTCATGTGCGCCTACCCCGGGTGCAACAAGCGCTACTTCAAACTCTCCCACCTGCAGATGCACAGCCGCAAGCACACAGGTGAGACTCGGGAAGAAGAGCTCAACGGGTCTGGTCACCACTGATCATGCAGGGCCCCCTGGCCACCGCTAGAAATTTTGGGTGTGGTGACAGAAAATAAATTTGGGCCCCCCAAACATTGGTTCTTAGGCCCTTAGAATCATCATGGAAGTAGGCCCAAGTGTGGAAGTTTCATACTTGGGCCATGGCAAACCTCTCACCACGGATTCTGCTCTGTCTGTCAGGGGAGAAGCCCTACCAATGTGACTTCACAGACTGCGGGAGAAGGTTCTCCAGGTCAGACCAGCTGAAGAGACACCAGAGAAGACACACAGGTTTGGACTCGCGGCCCTTTCCCGTTCATTCATTTTCACCCCTCTAAGTACCTGCCTTTTGCACTGTCCATTTCACCGCAAGCTTCTACCTGCATGAAAATGTTTGTATGTCTAACCAACCCCCCCTCCCCAAAAGACTTGCACCGCCTCAGCAGAAGGTTTTTTGGGAGAACTTTTAAATGTTCCTCTCAGAAGCCTTCAACCTCACAAGAACCCTTTGTAGAAGTACCAGCAATGTTTCTGTGTAGAACATTTAAGGGTCTCCCATGGGTTCAAACCAGCAGTGAGCAGTGGCTTCTGAGCTGTGAACAATGCAAACATGAAAACAGACCTCCAAATAGTTGTTGCCACGGTGCTGCTGTTAGCGATGCTGTTACCATTTAGGGCTAGCATTAGCATGCATTAGCAGGAAATGGCTCCACGCTGGCATCTCCTGGAATGGCTTCCCTCCTAGCATCCACCGTTTTCTGTTTCTCTCTCCATGTATGTATGTATATGTGTCTGTGTAGGAGTTAAACCGTTCCAGTGCGAGACGTGTCAGAGAAAGTTTTCACGGTCTGACCATCTTAAGACCCACACCCGGACTCATACAGGTAAAACAAGTGCGTAAAACTTTTATTTTTCCATATTTCACTTCCTCCTCTTTCTCTATCTCCTGGAAATAAAACTGAAGGATAACAATATGTAGTAATTGATAGTTATTATTTTGGTAGCACTGTGCTACTTTGCCATGACCTGCTGATATTACACAAATTCTTGACAACCAATAAAGTAAAAAAAATAAATAAATAAAAAAAAAAACAGAAAATTTCTCCTCCAACTGTTCCCTAAATTATGCACTTTGAACCTTTATAGTGAACTGTTCTCTCTCTCTTCCTGTACTCCGTACCAGGTGAGAAACCATTCAACTGTAGGTGGCCCAACTGCCAGAAGAAGTTTGCCCGTTCTGACGAGTTGGTCCGACACCACAACATGCACCAGAGGAACCTGACCAAGCTGCAGCTGGCCATCTGAGGCTGGCCTGTCCGCTGCCACCTGCTGTAGGCTCCAGCTCCAGCCCAGGCGCCCCCTATAGGCCTGGCATGGTAGAGCCACTTACTAGCTCCACAGGACCAAAGCAGGAGTCCCTCACCTGCATGTACAGCGCCTCCCACAGGAGTTCATGAGTTCAGCACTCTAGCGTCAGATAAGAGGGCCTTTTTCAAAATGAGGAAACTCTACTTGCATCTTACTGTCGCTCTTGAGATGTGAATTTTTTGTTGTCATTCATGATTTTCAGTGTAATTTATTCTTTCTTTTAAAAATGAAGGTGCATTTTTGTTTCTTTGTTTTGTTTGTTTTCAGAAGGAATTTCTCACTCTATTTTTGTTTCGGGTTGGTTTATTTTTCAGAGTTCCATTTGTTGTTATTCAGATTTGAAAAATTTCACAGTACAGCTCTTAGAACCGTGTTAGAACCGCATAGACTCTTTTCATTGAAGCTCTTCTCTTGTGTTTGTAAATATGCTCTGATATTAAATTATGATTGGATCACACTGGCTTTGTGATCCAAAGGTTGTGGTAGCTGAAGTTGTACATAATTGTGCTGTTTCACAGCTTAATGGCGAAACAGGCATGTGTTTATTGGAAATGTGATTTTCATACTGTGCTTTGAAGAGGACTTGTAAAGTATTTCAAAGGGTCCAGGAAATACCTTGAAATGTGTATTTCATACCTGTATAATTTAAGCATACTTGTTTATTATTGTCATTCTCGTTTGTTTTCCTTAGGTAAACACGTTTAAATCAGTGCTGCATTTTTTTATTATTATTATTACAACATTCCTATTTTTGCTTTTGAGGTATACGACAACCGTGTTATTGGTTTTCCTCCACTGAGCTTTGAATTAAAGACTTGTTGAAGTTGAACTGAGTTTTTTTGAGGGGGGTTGGTGTGTGTGTGTGTGTGTGTGTGTAGGGTGACAGTGAGCTAGTGTTGATGCTTGTTGACCACAGAGAAACCTAACCCAGGTCTTGACCCCTCTCAATTTCTCTGGACAGCAGTCTCTGTGGGGAAGGTCACACACGCACACATACACACACACACACACACACACACACACACACACACAAATACACCCACACAGACACACACACTCACTTGCATGTGCACACACATACACACACACTCACTCACATGCACACACACACACACACACACACACATATCAGGAGTGTTGTATACTCACTGTGGGCTGTGGAGGGATAGTCAGCACTGTAAGGCTGGCTGTTTTCTTTATCTCTGAACACATTCTTCTTCAAATTCCTAAGCCTTCTCGGAGGGAGGGGAAAGTGTGGTGAAAAAGTGAAAAAAAAAACATCTAGAGGAAAGAAAAAAAGTAAAAACTTAGCCACAGTCTGATTTTTCAGACACAGAGCTTTGTTGCGCCCTTTTCCCCCTCCTAAGGATATATGTCTCCTCATTTCCTTCATAGAGTCTCTTTGAATTCATATCTCAACAAAAATGCTAAATGTTTACAGAAAATTAAAATATGACTGAGCGCTCTAATCTCACACTCCACTATATTTAAGAAAATAAAAAAGAGGCACTGGCTCCAATGCTCATGAAAAAAAAGCTATCTGATGGTATTTCATCATGATTCTGGGGTGGATATTGTGGTGGAAATCTACTTCTTAACAATTTGCTTGGCTCGGTCGCCGTGTAAATCAGCTCAACTCTCCACCCTATTAGTCATGCGAAAACTCCCGCTATATGTCAGAGTGACAGTGCTTAATCTCGGGCCCAGATTTCGGCTGCTTGGCCTTTGAAGCGAGGTGGCTGCTTTTTGTAACTCCAGTTCAGTCAACTTTACAATGCCTAGAATGAGGGTTGAGAGAAGTGGGGGTGGGAGTTGGGGACGGTGTTGGTCGTGTTGATAAATTTTATGGTTCGACTCTCAATGGAAAAAGGTCTGACTCTCAAAACAAAAAGTGTAATTTGTGTGGGATATTACTTTGTCTTGAATGTAACATTGAGTGTGTGTGCGGGTGTGTTTGTATGTAGTGTATGTGTGCACGTGTGTGTGTCTTTGTGTATGTGTGTGTGTGTGTGTGCAAGTGTGTATGTGTGTTACCTTAATCAGACTCTTTCTTTTATTGATTTCCATGAGATCTCAGCCTGATTCTC
Organism: Sardinella tawilis; assembly: GCA_030264315.1. Lineage (NCBI taxonomy): Eukaryota > Metazoa > Chordata > Actinopteri > Clupeiformes > Clupeidae > Sardinella > Sardinella tawilis. The sequence goes on from JASCQY010000118.1 coordinate 19,668,318, forward strand.
AGGTGCTGGTTCCTTCCGACATTGATTGAGTCTCTCAGGCTCTCTCATCCTTTGCTGAGATAGGTGGACTGATACGGCAGTGGGTGACGCCCTGTGATCTGCACACTGCTCCTGAATCCTGAATGCTTGGAACCTTTGATGGTACTATCTCTATCATTGGCCTCAGTTCACAGACTAATCTCAGGAGGCCCCCACTTCTCTTTCTGCCTACCAGTACCACACCATCCTGTGCCCACATCAGAGGCTCAACTCCTCTGCTCATTTGGGAAGAGTAGTCCCTCAGAGGGAAGAATCCTACTGAGGAAGAATCCCATTGCAGTTTTACTCCCCTGGAATTGTGTGCGTATGATTGTGAGCGTGTATTTGTGACTGTGTTTGTGTGAGTAGGTGGTGGTGCATATGAGTGAGCATGTACATGAATGGGTCGGTGTGTGTGTGTCTGTGTGTGTGTGCGTAGTTGTGTGTGTGTGTGTGTGTGTGGGTTGTGGTATGATGTTAACACTATGTGTCCCAATGGGGCTAAAATGTGGCCTTTGCAGCAAATGAGGCTCGTAAAGCCGTAGTGGTTGAGTTGATTCTGCTCAGATGAGAACCACGAGCCGCCCGGCTGGTCAAAGCGGCCAGCCGCGTCGATGACATGTTTACGACCCGACCCACCGGCCCGGTCATCCACGACCCTTCAGCCCTCTAAGGGTCCCACTGCACTCCCCTCCAGCGATAAGATAGGAGATAAATAAGGCCGGACCGGGGGAGAAACCTTAGACGGGGGCAGCAGAGACCGGAGCGAGAGGACCAGTGAGCAAGTCGGAAAGGGAGCACGACCGGCGGAAGAGAAGGGCTTGTTTATCGGAGGGCCAGGTGAGGAGGACGTCGGCCATTAAAGGATTAGGCCGGGGCCCCTTGCCTGAAATCTAGCAGAATTGAGAGAGTGAGCGAGAGAGACAGAGAGAGAGAGAAAGAGAGAGGGGGAAGATGATGTGAGGCAGCAGGCTGTTATAAATCTGCCAGAGTCACACCTCTCTCTTCCCCCCCCATGTAGTCCAACACCAAGCCCTCCCAAAACCACCCATCCTACCCCCTCACCCCCATCCACTAAAAACCCCATCAAGCACGAGCAATAAAAGTGAAACGCAGACACACACACACACACACGCACACACACACAGGAACTTAACCTTGTGCTGGGGTCACACTCTCAGTCGGACATTATCCCAGTGACACCACTCAACAACACAGCCTAGGGGTCAAAGACGCCCCTCCCCTGAGAAGGGACCTCTCTTGCTTCAACTAAACTGTAAAAACAAACGTGAATTAAACACACAACATAAAATAAAAATAAATAGATAAAAAAAACATTCAACAATTTCTTCGCTCAACCTCGAGGACAGACTATTACTGAAGTGCAGATCTTTCAACGCACACAAACTCCACTGTTATAATTAGTGCTGTATGCCGTGTGTCATCTTTTGGCTTTTGACGGGCAACAGGCTATATGACTGCATGCTTTTAAATGTGAACACTAAACCGTGCTCTGACTCCTGTCCAGGAATCATGGGAGCAGGTGTGCCGGTGTATGAACGAGTGAGAGAGAGAGGATAAGATGCATGGAGGGTTCAAGAGAAAGAGAGTGAGAGCGAGCGCGGGGAATGGAAACGAGACAGTTTCTTGGCCTCGTGGGATAATGGCGTAATGGCAGAAGAAGAAGACGATGATTCTGTGGGTGTCAGGGCCCTGGTACGGATCGTTCCTCCACCTCTCTCTCGCACTGCGGAGGCTGCATTCCATCTGCCTCCTGCCAGAAACGTTGCCCTACTGTCCTCTCTCTCTTTCTCTCTCTCTCTCTCTCTCTCTCTCTCTCTCTTCCACTATTTTTTTCCTGTCTCTCACACACAGTCCTAATCACACTCTTGAGCAATGCTTGCATCTGTTATCACAGGACTGAGGCTGCTGGATTGCCTCATGCACTTTCCTGGGGTGGGCCGCTGGCACTGTGTTCACCAGCTCACGCTGGAGGCCTCTGGAATCAGCAGAACCCCTCACGATACAGCTGAAGCCCGGTGGCATTGGTGCAAGAAAACATGCAAGAAATTCCACCACTGGATCCCTCACTTGAAGGTTTTTTTTTTTTTTTTTTTTTTCTTTGACATATTTTAATTTGTTTCATTCATTTTCCCCTGTCTCTGTCTTTTCTCTGTTATCACTGTGTTCATTTTCAGACATTCCAAAGGCATGTCCCAAATGGACGACGTCAAGGCCTCGGGTCTGTCCCTCTCACTTACACAACATAGCGATCCACTCGGATATCTGGCATTAAAGTTTTACAGGTTCCTCGTCGATCTTGTTCGGAGATGAGGGTGCTTGGCTGACTTGTGGGGGGGGAGTGGGGGCTGGTGATAAAGGGGGATTCCCCCAATAGTGTGGCCTGGCGGCAGGAGGAGGAACTAGGAGGTGTATGTGTGTGTGTGTGTGTGTGTGTGTGTGTGTG
>JASCQY010000118.1:19671527-19679027 GCA_030264315.1 Sardinella tawilis
TGGTGTGTGGTGTGTGGGTGGGTGGGGGGGGGGGGGGATCAGCTCTTTTACAGCCAGTAAAATGGGCTGACATAAGAAAGCAAACACACGCGGGATGACATACGGCACTGAGGAAGGGCAGCCCTCACAGCTGCACTCTTAGGGCACAGTCGGAGAGATGGAGAGATGGAGAGAAAGAGGGAGAGAGAGAGAGAGAGAGAGAGAGAGAGAGCTGCTCATCTGCTGTTTTGCAGCTGAAAGGTTCTTCAGCGGATCGTCAAGCACGTAATTTATCCCTCCGATGTAAGAGAAACCGGCAGAGTGATGGGAGCAGGAAACTTTGATTTAAACGGCTTTTAAAATTCCCTGTTTGCAGTGATTCTTCCGATCGAGTGCTGGTCTTTCTCAGTGACAGACTGGCATGTAGTATCTCTCGAGTGGAACCACAGTGAGAATCCTCACATGCTGGATTATACTGCATGGCCATTAAAAGTGCCCTGATCACGGATGGATTCTGTAGATAAAGAACTGGCTCACTAAAACGTAGTATATGGTGTATTTCTTTTCTATAAACTATGACATCATGCTATATATGATAGGAAGCCTTTCTCAGATGACTAACTTTATAAAATATGTATTTGGTCATACAACTTTGTGAACAACCTTAACTATGCACAAAAACTATGCACACAAAAAAACAACCAACCAACCAAACAAAAAAACAGTGTGTATTCATTAATTTCTACATAGTTGCCGTGTTGTCACACTTCATGCAGGATGGAGTCATTTGTCTGTGACAGGCAGAGAGGAGGGCCAATGTTTTGAATGTTAATCACTTGGTTAATCTTGATACAGGAATGTAAACATTCTCTTGAGAGACCGCATTCATCCTATCCCTAGCAAGCAGGGCTTTATGATGGATGTTCTTGCTGATCAACCATCAGCATTATTTCATGCAGCCAGAGTTCTAGAAAAAGCCTACCCTGCTGATTTGGCAGATAATTCAGACAGGAAGTCAGTTAGTCTTTGTCCCAAAGAAAAACTTCCTCAACTCCTTCATTTCACTGATGGGTTTCTAATATAGACTGTTTCTCAATGGGTTCATGACCCGGTTCTATCGGACTTTATACTAGTTTATGTAATAAGGCAATACTGTACTTCATACTCTATCAATGCTGATATCCCTGAGCACTGGGAGAAAATGTTGACAAGGGCTCCCTCTAGTGATTATTGATATAACACAATGCAAATGACAAAAAGCATTTTTTATTTGTGGGCTATGACCCAGCCTTGTAGGCTATAGTTTCCCCTCTCCTCCTGCCTAAACTTCTTTATTTGAAAATGCCTAATTATAAACTTGATAATCTACACAATGTAAGACAGTGCTTTGTATTTGAATGTTGAGTATGTCTAGCTTAAGTAAAATGCACACTCCTGGTCCTGAACTTGTTCATGGAAATAGCACAGCCCAGTGTCAAGAGTTGGAACTGTGTTGAGAATGTTTAGGGACACATGTTTTCAGTTTTGGATTTATCACACAAAAAGCAGAGATATGTATCATTTCAATAAATCCTCATGTAGTACAAAACGGAATGAAACTGAAATTAAATTTATATTAGTGCAATTGAAATTGCATTTATGGATTTTTGAGCAAATGTATTACTTTTATTCATAATTTACTTAAGATTAGCTGCATTACACTTTTTTCCATTCTGTACTCAAGGAAATTAAAGTTGTTATCTCATACACCTATTGATTATGATTATCTTCCTTTTAGAATATAGCTCATAGCCAGTAGGCTCTACTGCAACTTCACTGTGCTACCTTTCTGCCATTGTAAAAGCATGCAATGAATGACAGACCTATCTATGATCTGGGGGCAATCAGCAATTGCCAGGTGACTGCCCCCTGCTACCAATCACAGACATAGACCCTCCCTGACTGCTAAGTCTGAGCCTCACCCTTTCTCTCTGTGGAGGTCGTGTCTGTGAGTGAGATGGCCACAGCAGCAGCAGCAGCAGCAGGCTGCATGGTGGTCAGTGGAAGGAGGCCTCAGTGGAATGCAGGGGGAGTCTGTGGGGTCGTTGGGTCATTGGGTCATCATTGTGTGGTGCGGATTGATGATGCATGTGTGCAGATGGAGGCATAACAGCGCTCCACCACATCTCAGCTGAGAACTGATGAGCCATCAGCCAATGAGAACATTTTCCCTGTGGAGACAGACATCTCATGGCCTGGTGAGGGATGTCAGGTGTTTTAGAAAGTGACGAGTTCATAGCTTTCCCCCAAAAAGGTGACATGAAGGTTCATAGGTCAGAGGGAATTAGAAGTGACTTAATCCACCAGCAAATCATTCAATGCCTAGCAACAGCTTTGTTTTGAATTCTTTGTCTAATCATGTCAAATGGATCTGTTAGCCTACATTCCCCATGGTAGAGGCTTCAGATTCTCACTCTTAAGAGTTGAATCCAAGCCCATACTGGCAGAGGTCAGATGAGGGGGTCAGGGGTCATGCCTGGCCCTCTTTAAATCTAAGTTATGAACTGACACTGGGAATGTATGATTGAGGTATGAGCCCATCAGGGTTAGGTCATATCTGACCTATCATACAAATGACGCCTCTGCCATCTCCTCCAGGGATACTTATAGTGGTTTATCATTAGAACATGAATTCAAAATCAACTGAAACACACACTGGAAGAGAATGCACGAAATGCAGCATCAATTTAAATTTTAAACATAATGCCAATATACTGTAAGATAATTTGTTACATTCCAGAGAAATACATTTTTATTCAGCCATCTAGTTTTTGGTCTGTGCCTACAGTTAGTAGCCTTATTCTTCCTCAGTCAGTGAACATAAAGCCGTTATAACCACTTAGTTGGAAAGTAGAAAAGTAATATACGGGTAATGTATTAATTACTGAGTTGGGCACATATTCTTAAATGTGCTGATACTGTAGATGACGCATCCAACGTGAGTTCCAAAAAAATTGTTTAATCTGTCAGTCAATGAATCATCTTTTCTTAGACATTCACATGAACTTCCCCACATAAAGTAGCCTACACACACATGGCACACATAGCGTACACACTTCAAGTCCACATACAGTACAAAACAGAGTGCAATTCTTCCTACCACAGCACACTGCCATGTGTTTCTAGGGAAGTGTATTTTACCTGCCACTTGAGGGCAGTCTTAGTCCTCGTGTGAGAACTTCACAGAAAATCTCCAGTGTATCCACACGTGAGAGTTACTGTATGTGGAACTGTGCATGTGTGTGTGTGTGTGTGTGTGTGTCTGTGTGTATGCATGTGTGTGTGTGTGTGTGTGTACTGTATGTCTGTGTTTGTCTATCTGTCTGTCTGTCTATGCCTAAATGTGTTAGTGTGAGCATGCCATATGACAGCATAACTATATACTGTACCATGCATTTCCGTCTATATATATACGTGTATACACACACACATATATATATATAGACACACATGGGCTTGCGTGCCGGTATCTGTACGTGAGAGTATGCTGAGCATCCTCCAAGGCTCTCTCCACTTCATGCTAGCGCAGCCCTGCCTCTGTAGTCGGCTGCCATAAAATAAGCATAAAGTGAGCTGGGCAGGATGAAATATGGATGATGTGTATGGAGTTGTGTGTCAGTTAGTGTGCAGTTCAATAAATGGCTAAATAATTCAGGTCGCGGGCGCTAAATAAAACATGGCCGTGTTTGGCCTGGGTGAGAGTTGCGTGGCTCCACTCACTCAAAGTAGCTATTCATTACCAAAAATAAAACACTGCTACACTTCCGTATCATCTCACACACACACACACACACACACACACACACACACACACACACACACACACACACACACACACACACACAACCCACAAACACTAAGACACAGATATAGAGAGGGGGAGTATATTCTCTCCCCTCTGTGGCACTGTTCCATGGCCACACTGTAACAAAGCCGTGCTCTAGTCTAATTCTTTTCCTCTGGCACAAAGTTGCCCAGAATAATCTCTGAAAAGAGAATAAAGACAAATGGCATTACCCAATAGAGTTTACCTTACAGTTGATAGAGCCCTCTGTTCTCCCAAAGAATGACAACAATTCGAGACCCCAACTGATAGGCAGGGCTATATGGCAAAAAATTGGATCTCAATATTCCCCATATTGACCAACATTTATTTTAATCATGATTAGGATGGGTGATAATGCCTAAAATCAAATCCTGTTTAATTAACTGGGCAGGGCATGAATCGCATGGCAACACATGTGATTATGTTCTTTTAAGGAACTGTACATGAACACACACATGCACAGAATCTAAAAAAAAGTTCACAGGATAAGTAATAATAACAACAACAACAATAAAGTATGATTATTAGTCATGTGCATGATCATCCTCAACTGGAGGTTACAAACATCGGTTGCAATTAATTTTTGCTTACTTGAACACGCTATAGCGGACATCATGAGCCCTCCACCAAGGGAAAACAAAAATAACAATTAAAATGAAAACATTTTGTGTTTGTATTTCTTGTTGATGTGCAGCTCTAATTATTACAGCAAGTTTCTAAATTTCTAATTTAAAAGGAAGATATTTAAAAATTTTAAAAACTGTTACAAAAGGGCAGCACGCTCTGCCACTATTCTGGCCCTGTGGCCACAGCCTGGTTTAAGTCACACACACAAATACACACACATACACACGCACACACACACTTGCTGTGACGTCTGGAAGAAGGATCAACATCAACATCACAGATATGATTTTGTGCTTGAATAACGATGGGCATATTTTATGGTGACAGAATCTGGGCTGTCTGGGCGTTTGCAAGTAAAATGAGGCTGGGGGTGCGTATGCTAATCACACATTATCTGCACCCCTTCTAATGCCGTGTGTATGCGAGCGTTCACATCTGATAAGGGACCCCGGGTGAAACATGCTGCAAATCAGGGGGCCGCTGATGCCCCCAGGCTTTGGAAATCTGGGCCTCAATCAGGAAACTCAGAAAAAAAACAGGAAGAGCAAGAAGGTGATGGTGTTTCCTATCTGCGGTGCCACCCACCTGCCTGCATAGAGGTGATGGAGAAGTGTGGGGATGGATACACAAGCAGCATTTACTGTAAGACATAATGTGTTTTAATGAGAAGGGGAACGATTGGACAAATCATTTGGTGAGGTCTAAATGCAATTCTCAGTGGGAATTGCAACCTATAATTCACATAATATAGAATGTTAAGGAAACAGGTCACAGACACCGAGAAAGAGTTAGAGAAATGGATCACTTTCTTAGCAATAAAAGAGAGAGAGAGAGAACGAGAGAGAAAGAGAGAGATCCCATGAGATGAATGCATTTCTAGTATTAAGTTTGTCCTCTCTATGACTTTTCTACTGTACTACTCTACTCTACTTTTCCTCCCAGTCTGGCCCTGTGTCACTTTACACCTTTACTTCTCACAGGATGACCTCATGGCTGTGAAGTGAGAGGCGGCGTCTGGCTGGATTCACTGTCCCAGAGCGAGCGAGCGAGCGAAAGAATGAAAGAAAGAAAGAAAGAAAGAACGATCACTGTCTCCACACATTATCAGTCTCGCCCCTCGGAATGCTCTGCTGGCTAGGCTGAGCTCACTGGCTCACGAGGCGATGTGCGCCACACTCACCGCACCCCCCCCACACACACACACACACACACACACCATCTTCTTCACAGAGGATGACTTGAGTGTAAATGCGGCAGATAGCCGGGTCACTTCATGCATTCTTAATGGCATTTGCGTGGCTCCCATCCCCGGGCTCCCTAGCATTGGACTGACCCTAATGGTATGGCAAGCGCAAAGATCATTTTGTGGCCTGAGTGTCTTTTGCAGTGGAGGCAGAACAAATGCCAGGTGGGGGGTTGAAAGGGTGTGTGTGTGTGTGTGGTGGGGGGTTATAGCAGTGGGTGAAGTATGCTGTCGTTTCCCCTTATCCCACCCCCGCCCCCTCACCCCCCATTCCTCACCTTCAGAATAGAGGAGTCAGATGGGTGTAAATGCCGGATTTATCCCTGAACTCTCCCCCCTTAGTAATTGGCATAAGCTACTATTTACTGGCAGAGCCATGCGCTCACTATTGGAATAATGAATGCCAAGCCCCTATCTTGTCCCTGGCCGGGAGCGTGAGAGCTGTGATTCGCTCCGATCCGCACTCTCATTAGGGCAATGTGATAGGCTGCTCCGGGGGCCATTTTGCTCACACACAGGTACACAGCAGGAGCTCACACCAACGCAACTGTAAATAACTGCAGGCTGTTGTCCGGGCACAGCACTTACAATACGGAGTGTGCATAAGTGGGGAACAAAGCAGTGCTTCGGAACGCATGTCTGTGTGTGAGTGTATGTGTGTGCATGTGTGTGTGTGTGTATGTGAGAGAGAGAGAGAGAGAGAGAGAGAGGGAGAAAAAGAGAGAGAGAGAGAGAGAGAGAGAGAGAGGGAGAATGAGAGACAGAGAGAGAGATGAAGAGAGAGAGGGAGACAGAGAGAGAGGGAAAGAAAGAGAGCAGAGAGTCCTGGAGGACATGAGATGGCATGCTGTGTGCTTGAGTGAGTTGCTTCACAGATCAGGGGGCACAGAGATAATGACTGCGCAGTGGAGAATGTGAGGACCCGAAACGAGCATCCCAGAGCCCCTGGCGCGGCGGAGCCGCAGACAAACCGCCAGCGGCCGAGACGTGTTCACGGAAATAATGGGCCTGACTGTCACCTCGGCTTTTTGTTTATATGGTGTTAATTACTATGTAATAAACAGGTGTTACACAGCTGACATCACTCACATTGTTTGTGTGAATGTATTTCCCCCAAGTGATGTGTCCATGGTATATGAGGTAGGCTGTAACACTTTAAGGCACTCAAGGTGTAATGGGAAGCTTTGGCTCGCTATTCTTGTCTCACCATCATGCGGTATAAGAAGACACTGCAAGAGCTTTCATTCTCCTCACACACCTAAGGGAAAAACAGCCTTCCTATTCAAATATATATAAATGTTTTTCAGCAATTTTACAATTAGAGAAGGTGTAACTGTATATATAGTTTTTTAAAATTTTATGAATTTTCACCACGTTCTGTTAACTTTAACTTACTTAAATGTGTGCCGTCTCCATCAGTTCTACACAAGCTGGGTTTACATGGATTGATTTTATGCCATTCCAATCAAACTATTCCGATTACAAATTATGGGTCGTCTGTTTACATGCAGCAACATTCTATTCTGATCAGACGTTAAGTGGTCATGTGGCGTAGGCACACATTTAGTCTTTAGTGTTTTAAAAATCACCTGAAAATGGTACTGAAAGACATCGTTTCAGCAAGGTTAGGACGTAATTAAAGGATGGTTACGCATTACACTGAAGTAGGCGAACTTTGGATGAGAGGTGAGTACAGTAAACTGCTGTCAGTTGTCTCCTTTGGTGGTAGTGAAGATGTCAAGAATGTTAAAGAAATGTTCACAGTGACAGTGAAATAGCTACTAGA
>JASCQY010000118.1:19684027-19685275 GCA_030264315.1 Sardinella tawilis
AAAGCGTACAGCCGCTTTCATCTTAAACACAAATTTTGCATTCTCCATTAGCATAATGCTAGCGGCCCACAACAGACGATGGGCTTCCCCCCCCCCCTTCTCCCTGGCGCAGGTAAATTGGTTTGAATTGCAATAGGACACCACTGAGCAGATCTGCAGTCCTATTTAGTCTGTAATTTAATTCAGAGAGAGAGTGCATTTCCTACTGCCTTTGGCTCATGGATGAGTATACAAACCATTTCGCTGTTGAATTATGCATTATTGTTGTCTCTTTTTTTTCTCTTTTTCTTCCTCCTCATGCTGTTACTCAGTGAAGCTGAAACCAAGATGCTCTGTGTAGGTAAGGAGCAAAGCTAACAACTGCTCTCTGTCAAGACAGGAGGGAGAAGTGTGTGTGTGTGTGTGTGTGTGTGTGTGTGTGTGTGTGTGGTGTGTGTGTGTGCGTGCGTGCGTCTGCGTGCGTGTGTTGGGGAAGGTGTCAGAGGTTGAGTGCCTTTATGTACGACTTGAGGCCTTGAAAATATGAACAAATGACGGACTATTTAGGGGGCTAATTTACCCCGCGATGCTAGCGACACGAGGGCTGCTGTCACCCCCCTGCCGCGTGAGATCCGCGGGGTCACAGGTCACTTGTCTGTTGTGTCAGAGGGGGCTTCCCCTTTTCACGCATATGATATGAGACAGATCAGGTGGAGGGGATTTTAATTAAGGCTGGATAAAAGGTGGGAGAACTACACCACCACTTCCACCACCATCCACCATCATCCACCTCCTCCATTACCTCAATTACTGACACCCGTCGTAAAGCCGTCATCACTCACCGGCCTTCCTGCTTATTAACTCATTGTGTGATCGACCCCCCCCCCACCCCTCCCCTTCCTCCCCCTTCACCCTTTCTATCCATCCTTCACTTCATCCTTCCTTCCCCCCACTCCTCCAGGAGAGGATCCCTCCATCATAGAGTGGCAGAGTTGCACTGAGGGGGACAGGGGAATGGTGTCGGCAGGCCCCGGCTTTGACAGGCCCTATTCACACAAGGCCAGCGGAGATCTGCTGCGGAGATTCGGCTCATACAGTAGTTCCATGGGAACGCTGGGCGCTGAGTGACAGGATAAGTAGGCATGGCCTTGATGGTGGCTTGGGGTGGACTGTGTTTCTTTGTGTGTGTGCATGTGTGTGTTTGTGTGTGTGTGTGTGTGTGTGTGTGTGTGTGTGTGTGTGTGTGTGTGTTTGTGTGTGTGTGTGTGT
>JASCQY010000118.1:19695671-19700671 GCA_030264315.1 Sardinella tawilis
CCCCCCCGCCAGCAGGTTCTGTAACTGGAACGGGACCCGTGAGAATCTCTGAGACTGACCGTTAAATGTATCTCCTTAAGTAATTACCGGGCCAAAATGGGATCTTATGATTAGAGGTGGACATTGATAAGATTTTATCCACACTGATGCCTTTATCTATCCTGTTTATCTGCTCAATTGTTTATCAGTTCTCTTAGTAAATAGATGCTTTACAGTGTAGAGAAAGTAATCTGCACAGATTTACAGCATCAACACATGAACCCACAACGCACCATATATTATTACAGCTTATTAGAATGAGGCACCATGTAGAACTGTGTTTATTTCAATTCTACTTTCAGAAACACTAGTTGTCCATGACCTCAAAAACATGCCGGCATTGATTAAAGGAATTGATAAGGTCAGAGACATACCATTCCAGTAGATTGAAGCATTAGATTCCCAGTTCTACTTGCTACCCAGTTCTTGATTCCCACCCCTACTTGTAACACAGCTAGCTGATGCCCCTCAATCCACTCCTAATAACTCCAAGAAAGCTGCACTGCTGTGAGAGAGTCAGCGGTCATGAGGCCAAGGAGGTGGACAAGCTCAAATGGGAGGGTTGGATGGGAATAAGCGAGTTCAACGCTGATCAAACATGCTACGGCTGTTATTTATTTTTGCCTCCGTCGTCCCGGCGACATCGTTTGTCTCCCACTCATGGCAGCGACTTTGACCGTGGCTGTCCCTGGCTCTGACGAGTGTCAACACATGCACCGGGCGCTCGGCTCAGGAGAGCGCTGCCACCACGCCGCGCGCCGTCCACCGTCTCAGCCGCTAACAAATGCTGACAACTACCCAGTAATTACGGCAAAGTAATTTCACTCAATGGACTTTAATTACGGGGGGAAATGCTACTCCTTCATTGTGTCGCTAGCGCACGGGGAGCATCCCAATCGCCCGTCCTAAATAGAGATGTGACGCGGGGTGAGGAGCTGTCATTATTTCTCTTCCTAAGGGTCATTATCAGGGAATTCTTAATCACTGACCTGCAGTAAGCTATTAATTGTAATCCTGCAAAGTAAAGATAATTCTAATTAGCTGCCGGCGACGAAATAACTCAGGTTAGCGAGACACGAGAGAAAGAGGAAATGTCCTCCGTCCAATGAGGAAGTGCCACAGCGTAGATCCTTCACCTGTCTACTCTCCCAGCTATTCAGAGTGCACCCCAAATCATTTCTAAAACTATCCCACCCACCACCAACCCCCTTAGGCAAGGAAGCAGAGCGGGAGGACAACCCACTTTTTACTGTGTGAACCTATTCAGAGGACAAAATATCAGTTCCTGAAATAAAATGTTCCAAAATGCATATGGAATACAACATTGCACTATATTGTTCAGTTTTCTGACTAGCGAGGACTTAGAGTCTAAGACAATAGAAGATTTAGTGATAACAAATATGGATGAATAATAAAATAAGCTCAAATCTGATGGGCATGTGAATCAAAATTTATCGCTGACATCTTCAAGGGAAACTTCTCTTGGCAGATGGAATAGAGACAAAGAGAGCAATACAGACATGGACAATAGTGCAGGCTTTTGTCTGGTAGACATAAGAAACTTGCTCTGCAGATAGGTGTTGTGGCGTTGTGGGTCACGAATGATCCACCCAAAGTTCCCAAAGCCTTGCGGTGCGCGAACACTGAGACTCTAGTATTATTTCGGATGTTGTGAAACATGGAGCTTGTGGCACTGGTTTACGCTTTTAGTGCCTTGCGTTTAAAAAAGCGTCTGGGCTCAATCGAGCAGAGGTGGTTTCCATCAGGCCACGGCAAAACAGGTCTAATCTTGGTTTTCGGCTGTAACATATTTTCTCGCTCGTCAATAATTCATACGGTAAAGTGGGTATTACAATTTTTATGAATCCGGGAGCTTAGGTGCATTAGTTCAGTGTTTGACACGCAATCTTCGACCAAGTCCAATTTGTGTCTAAAATAAAAGGCTCCAAGTGAAAAATACTCAACACACACCTCTTTCAGCTCTCCTCCTGCCTCTACTAAAATAGCCACACAGCTTTGCAGAGCGCCACTTCAGAGTACCTTTAGGCCCTCTTCAGATACATGCCCCATATAGAGATGCATGCATAGTGCTGTTGGGGCCTATTTTCTATGACTTAGAAGTGTGAATGTGGTCGTCCTGGGAGGAGTTTGGAGAGGGAGTCTGGGGGTTGGCACATGGCTTCCGTGCCACAGGGCAGGGGAGTCCAGAGTGCTTCGGCCCTCATGGAGGGTTTTCAGGGAGGAGAGCAGGAGGGTTTTCTTTAGTATAGTATAAATATTTACTCTGCACTATACCTGGGGTCACCTCTTCCTTGCCACGCAATGCGAATTTCTCAGACACAAACACACACACACACACACACACACATTCATACCTGCATACAGAAAGATACACACACACACACACACACACACACACACATACACACACACATACACATAGACACAGGTTCACACACACACACACACACACACACATTCATCTATACACACAGAGATATATGCACTCACAGAAACACACACACACACACACACACACACACACACACACACACAGCAAGGTCCCCCCTCTCTTTCTCTATCTCTGAAACAGGGCTGTGTGTGTGTTTGTGTGGAGAGGCCATTAGGCGGAGCGTGTAAATAGGCTGGGCTACACGGAGCCAAAGACCTGGGCTGCCATGGCGGCCCCTCCGGGGTGGACCTGCGCGTCTTCACGGCTCACTGGAGGGATGTCGTGAAGGTCACGGCGTCTCTTAAAACTTCCCCTCTCTGCTCAGCAGTCTCCTGGCAGAGGGAGCACTGAGAGCCTTGTGTGCTGCCGCCACAGATTCAAGGATTTCAAGATTAGATTTTGGTGGCCCTTAAGATTTCTGAAAAAATGTTTAGGTTAATTTCACAAATTCTTTTTTGTTGTTATTTTTTAAAAAGGATTTTTTTGATGGATGATTTGTCTGATTATATGATTTGTCGAATGATGCAGTTATTTCACATTATTTACCGTTTGGTCAAATGTTGTTGTACAGGCTTTGGTTTAGGGTTATGGAATAGAGTAATAAAGTCAAGTAGAGACTCCCTCAATACGGGATCACATATAGTATAAACAACATGGAGAATAAAGTTTGATTTTGATATTCAGATGTTGACATGCAATGGCTGCCACATGCAATCACTTCTGGTTGAGTTCACCAAAATGAACGGTCACGGTGAGACCAAACCCCTGTTTTGGTGGTCATTTTGCCATCAGCATGTTTCTCTGAGGGGAAACAGGAATTGGAGGTAATCTTCCTTGTATAACCGCAGATGGGGGTAATTAAAACGCAGTATAATTTCGACTGTTTTAATTTTATTCAACCCTATCTCATTTTCTTCCCTATCTAATTCCGTTCACACGCACTGGCTGTCAAACAGACGAATGATGTGACATAAAATGTCGCTAATCACCTCAGCAAAGGACAGCGGTTCAAAACTAGGGTGAACGATGAGCAAGAATGAAGGAAATATCGCTATCAGAAGCTATAATTAAGAGGTTGACATGAGACAATAGCGGCAGTGACATGATGTTAGCGAGTTGGATAAATGTGTTCTTTTCATCATGAATATTTCGTGTGTGTGTGTGTGTGTGTGTGTGTGTGTGTGAGTGTGCACGTGCATATGTACGTGTAAGTTTGAGATTGACTGAATCCTGAAATGTGTTCGTTGGTGGGTGAATGGTACCTTTGATTAGAAGAGCACAACTCAATGTTTTAATTGGTGGAGAATTTCTGTTTCTCAAGACAGGAGTTGTTTCACGTGGTAGTGAGATATCAGAGTGGTGTCTATGGCTTCATTCAACAGATCAGACCATGCACTCTGTGTGTTCCATGTATGCATGTGTGTTCCATGTAGCTCAAACCATTGTCCTGACTGCATTGTCCACTAGCAAATAGACAATGTTGGTATAGCATTTGGAAAATCACAAACTCCAGTACTAACTGATACTGAGATAAGACACAACACAACACAACATGAAATACAAGACACGAAAGCTGATATAAGTCAAGGGTGGTTGTTCAAACATACTTCAGCAATAACCCCCGACAGGCTGTTGTATAAAGTGAATGCAAGACACTAAGGGCTGTTGTTAGGCACAATTCAAAGCGGATTGCCATTGAAAGCCCTTAGCTGTTTTATATTTACAGTGAAGGCCTATACAACAGGGGTTATTGCATTTCTAAAATGGTTACCACATATACCTTGCTTGGTTTAATTAAACAAAGCCTTGTCAACAACAAAAACAAGAAAATGCTTTATTGTTATAAAATTGTTATAATAATAATACTTGTTAAAACATCAAATGCATGCATCCAGAAAGAAAATATTATGACTCAAAGATGTCAAAGTATAGAACAATTGCTGACTAATTTACAGTTTAATACCTTATTTATGATTTTAATAATGATATTTATTTGGACCATGCTCAGGAATTCAGAACAACTGAGATGTGTAGGGCAAAATAGGACAAATTTCCTTTGAGTTGAGTGACAATGTAAGAATAAATTGTGAACAGCTTATGGTCAGTGAAGTATTTTCTGCAGAAGTAGGTACAGTAGATCAACACTCACACACACGCACACACACACACACACATACGCACACACACACACTCACTCACACACACACACACTCACACACACACACACACAAACGCACACACACACAAACACACACACACGCACGCACACACACACACACGTGCATGCACATGCTGAGTGAGATTTTACATATGAACTCGCACAATCAACCTCGGTGGAACATATGATGATCATAACTTCCCATATTTCCTCGGCATTTACAATCAATAACTTATAGGTCATATATTTTCATATCTGAAAATGATTGGTACTGGAACATTGCCTATATAGAGGCTAACTTGGCCCAGGGTCTTCAAATAATAACCAGATGAATCCAGTTTGACTTAAGGA
>JASCQY010000118.1:19705671-19707899 GCA_030264315.1 Sardinella tawilis
GTCACACACCACACATCTATGTGTTGGGCAGTGGTGTGTGTGTGCTTAAACATATCTGTGTGTATGTTCTGTGTGTGTGTGTGTGTGTGCGCGTGTGTGAGATTATGTGTGTTTACAGCCTACATACAGTATCTGTGTGTATGTTCTGTGTGTGGCAGTCACACACCACACATCTATGTGTTGGGCAGTGATGTGTGTGTGTTTGTGTGTGTGTGTGTGTGCATATGAAGGTGTATTCTGCATGTGGCAGTCACACATCACACATCTGTATGTGTTGGGCAGTGGTGTGTGTGTGTGTGTGTGTGCTTTTACATATCTGTGTGAATGTTCTGTGTTGGGCAGTGGTGTGTGTCGAGAGCAGCTGGGTGGGTGTGCTGGAGGTGAGCAGGGCTGATGGGAGCAGAGGACCCATATGCTGCTGATGGGACAGGGGGAAGCGTACCAGACACACACACACACACACACACACACACACACTTCACTCCCATTACCACCCCCATACAACGGCAGACCAGACCAGACCGCACCACACAACTGCCTTTCAGCATGGCTGCACCCTCATCCAACTTACAAGCCCTGTTCTCTTATCTATCCTTTCTCTCTCTGTCTCTCTCTCTCTCTCTCTCTCTCTCTCTCTCACACACACACACACACACACACATGTACAAAGATAATCACACACACACAGACACAGACACACACACATGCACAAAGATAATCACACACACACTCACACACACACACACACACACATGCACAAAGATAATCACACACACACACACACACACTTCCTGTCTTCCTCCCCCTCTCTTACTGCTTAACTCAGTCTATCTCTCTGTTCTCTCTTCATGTATTCCTCCTCTATATAGAAGTCTGCACTCTCTCCTCACTCACACACACACACACGCACACACACACACAGACACACTCACACACACACACACATACACACACACACACACACACAAACACACACTCACAAACACACACAGATGGTGTGAAGGGTGAATCTTCTGGGAGCTGGGGGGCAGCGGATTGATAAGCTCAGACAGGGGACAGCGCCCGGGCAGCAGAGAACACTTACTGGACTAATGAGGTCAAGATTTCCCCTCTAAATGTCAGACTAGAGGAGCGCCTGTCTGGGCTTCTTGTTTGACACAAATGTAAGATCACACACATGCAACTTACACACACACACACACACACACACACACACACACACACACACACACACAAGCAAACAGACATTTACTCCAATTCATCTCCGTCACAACAATAATCACAACACACACAAACAGCCTCGGCCGTGATGAATCTCTGTGGGCCGATTACAAATGAGGACTCAGTGCTCCATGCTTTCCTCGTCTCTCTCTCCCCTCGCCAGAGGTCACCCGTCCACAGGGAAGCCTGCATACGTCTTTATCGATCACTGACACGCCGCACGGAGCCAAACTCTCAGGGCGAACTTCGCCAGCAGCGGGCATCCTCAAGAAAAACAGTGATCGATTGGAAGACAAAGAAGGCAGGCATCCAGGTGAAACAGTGACCCAGAGAGGGGAGTTTAGACAGAGGAGGGGAAGAGGGGAAGAATGTTTTTGAGAATGTTGGCCACTTCTTGGAGACAGAGGACAATAATGTTGGCATGCTTTTTATGGGACAAACTCAGTGGCCAGCAAGCTGTATGAGACCAACAAAGACAGTGTGGACAGTGGATTTACGTGTGTGTGTGTGTGTGTGTGTGTGTGTGTGTGTGTGTGTGTGTGTGTGAAAGAGAGCCACTTCACAAAAGGGCAAAGAGACATCTGTCCACTGTGCTGGCCTAGGCCAGTGCCAGAGTGCCACCTAACGCCTGCCACCTTTCCCATCTGTCCTGCATGTACACACACACACACACACACACAAACACACACACACACACACACACACACAGCAATACACCTAGTCCTTATTATATTCTGATACCAATCAATGGACAAAAATCCAATATCCAAAATGTACTGTGTTTAACAAGCTGACATAGTGACAACATCAGAGTACTGTGGTAGCAGCTGAGAAAGGGCGGCAGAAAAGGAAAACTGAGTAGCAAAGAATGATAGAAAGAAGGGAAAGAAATATAAAGAGAAAGAGAGAGAGGAACCAGAGTGGGATGGACAGTGTGTGTGTGTGTGTGTGAGAGAGAGAGAGAGAGAGAGAGAGAGAGAGAGAGAGAGAGAGAGAGAGAGAGAGAG